>RJWT010005690.1:9007-30587 GCA_004365215.1 Cuniculus paca | reverse complement strand
TAATGTCCTTTAAGTAAGTCCTTAATGTCCTGTTAAGTAATTTAATCCCGGTGTGGACCAATAATGTTTTTACTTGTATGACAAAAAAGAAAGAAATTGTCCAAACTGGGTATAATCCCAGTACTCAAGAAGCTGAGGCAGCAGAATTGAGACTCTGTCTCAAAAAAGTCTCTGTCTCTATCTCTCTGTCTGTCTCTTACCATCTCTCTGTCTCTCCCTCTGTCTCTTTATCTCTCTGTGTCTGTCTCTCTGTCTGACACCCTTCCCATTCTGTAGAATCTAATTATAATTGAAAGGCATGTAAATATCCACTCTACCATATTTCCTCAACTGGGAGTAGCCAAGTGATTAAAATTTTTTTTTTTGCATTTACTCTTTATACTTTAAATGGTAAATTCCTTTATTTTACTTACAGATAAGAAAATACTGAAATAGTGAGCTCTTTGAAAGCTTGCTAAACCGTATTTAGACTCATATCACATTCTGTGTCCCTACATTGCCCAGGTTCTTTTTCTAATTAATCTGTTGAATATGGAAACTGGAATTACTACTATTGAAATAACTCATTAGAACAGAGTACTTATTCAGCAGCAATTTATTATGCCTCCCAATCTATTTTCTGTCCAAGTGTCATTTTTCTTTCTGCACAGAATTGCAGAGATTCAGTTGTAGTATGCCTCTGGATGCCTTTCTGCTTCACATGGAGTATAGGAAATAGATGCTGGCTATTGTGAATTGGAAGCATCATCTGTAAGCACCATGTCCTCACATTTCACATTCCCTTAATAGGCATAGAATGCAGTGTAAGTTTTGTGTACAGAATGTTAAGTTGCCTTGGGCTTTGCCACATGACAGCAAATATTTCAGGATGGATGTCAAGTGAATCTGTTGATTTGATAGATTTTTAAAATTTTTTATGCAGCAGAATAATCACTTATAGGCAACCACATCATTTTAGATGCTGCGTGCTTTTGACAGGTGTGTGTGTGCGTGTGTGTGTTTCATGATGAAACTGGTGCATACTATTCCTCTACAGTCTATGCTTTGTAGGTTACAGGTATGGTATTTATAATATTAGTATAATCTTGGAAAGGGAGGCACTGCAGATATTCCTGAGAAGTGCTGAGCTCTGTGACTAGAGCTTCTCGGAAGGTTGGCTGGCACTGGCCCGTGTGTTCACATAGAAAATGCAAGCACCAGAAAAGTTCTATGAGTTTTCCTCCTTTGGATAGCGAATCCTAAGGATATATATATATATATATATTATATATATATATCTATCTCATAATCTTGGGCTTTTGGAACTGTTAGTTTAGGCAGTACTGCTGGCTTTTCTTTCTAAATAGTTGGGTCAACTGAACTCCTGGGAGCTGGGAAAGCAAGGCGTAGGCTTGGAGAAGCTTGCCAGAGGTGTGTGTGCTTCTCCAGGGAGCCTGGCCAGTCTTCTGGGCCAGCATGCCATTATTCACTGGTGAACACCGCGTGGATGTGGGGAAGGAATCACAGTTCCACTTTTCTGGTTTTGCAGACCTAGACTGGTCAGTTCATTGAGCACAGCAGGAATTGGCCCTGTGAGCCTCCCAGGTCTCTGCTTTTACTGTAAATGTGCCCCATTGAAGGTTGTGATTTGGATCACTAGCCTAGTATTAGCAGAGGTCACCTGAGTGCAGTTTATTTCCTGCTGTGGAGTTGTGACTCTGTTCATACTAAAACAGAGAGGGAGAGCTCAGGAATATGGTCTTTCACATTTTTGTGTCAGGTAAGATGTTAAACACTGGGACTTGTTGAGGAGAATGGCCATGAAACTGCTTAGTAGGCCCATCATCCAACCAAGGGCAATGTTTCACCGTGTGTGCCTCCTGTGTCTCAGAGCTTTAGTTGTAATCCTGTTCTTCTGCAGCGAGATCAGTTACTCATCTCTCTCTGGCCTTCCCGCTGAACACTTGCCATTTATAATACTGTTGTCCTTTCTCTCATGAGATAAAAATCATATATTTTTAAATAAGGATTCGAAAAGTTAAGATCATTTTAAAGACTGTCCTCTCCTGTTGAAAAGATTTACTCTGAATACTTGTTGTTGTAGTACCTTTATTGGATACCTGCAAAAGTGCCCACAGAATAATTTGTTTCCTTTGTTACAGTCAGTGTGTTCAGGGTTTGGCAGCATGGTTCAGAGGAAGCCACATAGACTGCTAGGTTCTTCGGTAGACAGGCTACCTGGGGTCAAGGTGAATGTCTGCTCAGTCTAGATGAGTATGGTGAATCATTTCGCTTTTCTGAGTTGTATTTTTCCCACCTATAACTACTTTGATCCATTCTGATCCATTCATGTGTTAAAGTTAAAGTGCTTCTCAAATGTTTTGGTTCTAGGACCACTTTATATTCTAAAAATTATTGAGGACTCCAGAGGTCTTAGTTTATATGGGTTATATCCACCATATCATGATAGCAGAATAATGGTGCCAAAAATGACCATGTTCTCATTACTGGAACCTGTGAATATGTGACCTTACATAGAAAAAGAAATCAAAGATATGACTAAGGATCTTCACTAGTGAGAATATTTTGAATTATGTGTCTGCAAGGATATCTGAGAAAGAACTGTTTTCCAGTAATCAGTGAGATGATTCCCAATGCGTTACATTTTTGTAAGTTATGTTCATGTCCGACTGAGTAACTGGGTTCTCGCATCTGCTCTGTTGTGGTCATGTGACATATTGCCCCTGGAACTCTGCAGTATCCTCATAAGAGTATGAGAATAAAAAGATATGTAATATCTTAATATTATCATGGAAATGGTTTTGGCCTTATGAACCTACCTAAAAGTGTTTTGAAACTCCAGTGCTTCCCAGACCACACTGTCAGAACCACTAAGTTAGAACATAGCCACAGAGCCAGATGCATAGACTTCTTCAGTGCCATTGCCTAATACGGAATTATTCAGGATTTTTATATCTTCTTGGGTCAGCTTTAGTAGTTTATATGTATCTAGGAAGTTATCTATTCTTCTGAATTCTCCAATTTACTAAAAGTACAGGTTGTCAAAGTAGTTACTAATGAGTTTCTGGAGTTCAGCAGAGTCCATTGTAATTTCATCTTTTTCATTTCTAATTGTTTTTATTTAGTCTTTTCTTTTGTTTTTCAGGATCAGATTGGATAGGGGTTTATCTATTTTGTTTATTCTTTCAAAGAACCAGTTCTTCATTAATTGATTCTTTATATTGGTTTTTGGGGTATTTTCAATTTCATTAATTTCTGTTCTGATCTCTTAATTTCCTTCCTTGTACTACTTTTGCATTTGAATTGTTCTTATTTTTCTAGAACCTTGAGGTACATCATTAGGTTATTTATTTTGACTTTCTCCGTTTTTCTGACATGAGCATTCACAGCTACAAACTTTTCTCTGAGGACTGCTTTCATTGTATCCCATAGATTCTGGAGTATTATACTGACATTATCATTTGATTGTAGTAACTATCTCATTTCTTCTTTGACCCACTGATTATTTAAGAGAATATGCTTAGTTTCCACCCTTTTATATACTTTCTGTGATTTCTTTTGCCATTGTTTTCTAGTTTCATTGCTCTATGATCTGATAATATGCATGGGATAATTTTGATTCTTTTACATTTACTTAAACTTGCTTATGGGTTAGCTTGTGGTCTACTTTGGAAAAAATCCCATGTGCTACTTGAAAAATGTGTATTCTGTGGTTCTTGGGTAGAACATTCTGTGAACATCTATCAAGTACATTTGTGTGAAAATTTGATTCAACTCTAGATTTTTTTTTTCGTGTGTGTGTGTGTGTGTGTGTGTGTGGTCTAATTGATCTATTTGTGACAGTGAGGTATTGGGATCTCTCATAATTGCATTTGTGTTTATTGTGGTTTTTTTTTTTTATGTTCAGTGTAGTGCTTGCTTTATGAAGTTGAGCATGCTGGTGTTTGGTTTATACATGTTTATAATTGTTATCTGTTCTTGTTGAATTGCTCCCTTAAACAATCTATAGTGGCTTTCTTTTTCTCTTCTGGGATCCACTTTGTCTGAAAATAGGATAGCTACTTTTGCTTTTTTCTGGGTTCCTGTTGCACGAAATACTGTTTTCCATCCTTTGATTTTTAGGTTTTGAATTTTTTTCTGCATTAAATGTGTTTCTTTTTATATTGCATGTCATTTGGTTTTCTTCTTGATCCATTCTGCCAGTCTGTCTGTTGATTGTGGAATAGATACCATTCACATTGCGAGTTATTACTGAAAGGTTTTGGCTTATCCCTATCATTGCTTTATTTTTCTGTTGCTGATTTGTTTTTCTTTCTTTTTTTTTTCTTCTTTCTGGTTAACTGCTCACCATGCCTGGTGCATTCATTCTATTAGATTTTTTGGCATTGTTAGTTTTATTATCTCTTTCTAGGATATTGTTGAGAATATTTTGAAGTGCTGGTTTGCTGGTTGTGAATTTCTTGAAGTGTTCTTTGTCATGGAAATACTTTACTTTTTCACAGTTTTGAAGGAGAATTTTGCAGAATATATAAATCTGGGTTGGAAGTTGTTATCTTTTATGGTTTGAAATACTTCACTCCTTTTCTTAGCCTTTAAGGTTTGCATTGAGAAGTTGTAATTCTGTGGGGCTTACTTTTATATTTGTTTTATTGCTTTTCTCTTAACAGTTTTTAAGAGTCTGTCCTTGTGTTGGACTTTCTGGTATTTTGAGTATAATGTGACATGGGAAGGTTTTCTTTCGTTTATGGTTATTGGTTTCTACGTGCCTCACTTATCTTTGTTTTTAATTCTTTCCCAATAGTTGGGAAGCTTTCTGCTATTATTTCTATAGTTTTTTTTTTAATGCCGTTTGTACTGCTTTCTGATTTTTTATTTATTCTAATTACAGTAACTCTCTGGGAACCTGTGATTTAGAGTTTGTGCGCTCAGTTGTTTGTAGATTTTTCTGTAGAACCTAACTAATAATTTTTATGGACACCCTCACAATTTCACTGAAACTGCAGATACCCCTGCAATTTTTTTTTCCATGGAAGGTTTGCAAGTAGCCAATCCAAGAGCATTATTCGGTTCTCCTTGCTGCTGATTAGCTCCTGCCCTGTAACCCATCTCCTCCAGATGAACCAGCGTCCCTGCATTCTAACAGGTTGCTGTACATGTGTAGCCATCTGGAACATTCTCCATAAAGCTCTGTGATCCCTAAGATGCTGCCAAAATGCCCTGTACTTTCTAAGACTTTATTAATACAGTATTTTATTAAATTAAATTACATAACTGTGGAGGGCATAGCATATTTAGGGTTTAAAGTATAAAAATAGGCTTTTGGGGGCACTTTTCTGACCTGATCTGAAATTTGCGACTTTTTGCAATTCACAGATGTTCTAGGAATGCTATCTTTGTGAGCTTAGGAGGTCCACTGTAATCTTAGGTTAGTCATCTTTGCATCATCTGGAAGCTGTTGGGTCCATTTTTCTTGTTCCCTTGTTTTTAATGTATTTCTGAGTAATTGGTCTTGAAAACATCCCTATCTTCAGATTGGGATGGTTTGTCCTCACATTGGTTGCTTCTGCTGCCCATACTTTGAAAATAATCTCCTCAATTTTGGTTTGGAACCTTTTTATGGACTCTTAAGTTTTGGGTCAACCAGTATTCATGTTTTGTATTGTTTTGTTTATGTGAGCTAACATTTTGTTAGTATCTTCTGTATGCTCCCTGATTGTTTTGTTTAATGCTTCTGTTATTATCTGTTTAGTTATATCTTCTGTGATGCCAGTAAGCACTTAATCAGTCTGTTTTTTAATTTGCTGTTACCCTTTCATATACTTTGGGTTTGTATAGCTTTTGTTTTCTTTCTTCTTGATCCCCCGCTATGATCAGCTTTGGGGCATTTGGGAGATTTGCAAGACACTTTGTTGCCTTTTCTTGTCATATTTATATTGTTGTTGGTTTATTTGTTCATTTTGTTTTGTGGCTAGGTTTGTGGATACTTACAGTGGAAGAACTCCAGTGCTGTTATGGAGATCTCTTTAGTTGGTCTGCTTTTCAGTGACATATTCTTGGCATGGCTAACTATAGTTCCAAGATTTGACTACCTCAGTTAATTTGAGAGGGGAGGTTGCAGTGCAGTTGGCCCCGTACCCAATTCCCTGGGAATGGACTGCAGTATTTTTAATGTCACAAAGATAATTATAGTGTTGACATACAGAGAAAACCCATCAGTAACACATGATGGCATGATAACAGTTATGCGATCCTGGCAATATCAAGCAAAGCAGAAACAATAATATCAACCTAAGACATAAGATTCAGTAGTGTACCATCTTTAATCATAGAAAAAGATTCTGTAATTATAGTATAAACACACAGACAACCCAGACATTGACACATAGCAAGTATGATCTAAATGTAACAACTATGTCTCCACTAATGATAGAAAAAACTCAACAGTAATAACATACAGTTAGCTATCTAAAGACTGATATAGCTTAATGGTTATACTATTAAGGATAGAGGGATGGGAATGGGAGAATTCAAGAGGAAACATTTGAAAAAACAAACAATGGGAGAAGGAAGAGCAAGAAGTGAGAAAGGATCTTATTAAAGGGTAGAAGGATATTTATAGAATTAGATAAGGTAACAGAAAAAAAACAAGGAATAGCAGGTAAAAGAAAAAAGGGAGGAAAGAAGAAGAAAAGAAAGAAGTGATATGGAGAATAAAATAAGAAAATTAGAAGAAAAAAGAGCACAAAGAAAGAATAAAAAATTAAACAAAGAAGAAGGACAAGGGAGAATTCTCCAGATTTCAATAAACCAGTGAAGAAGAAAGAAAAAAGGTGTGGGGGAGGGGCAAAAAAGAGTTCAAAAACAGAAAAGAAAATTTCTTTGTACTTTTGAATTGATAGTTTTCTTTCTGGCTGCAGTATTAAATCCAGTAATTAATGGTTTCTCTGCCTAGTATTATGACTGGTGGGTTTGCAAAGTGCCCTCCCCATCCATTCTAGAGGCCCCCCTTTTTTACTGCAGTCTACAGCAATGTTCAAACCAAGTCAAGTCCCTCCTCACGCAGGTAGATAAGGAAGGCAGTCAGACCCCAAATCCATGCAGGATGTAGGCAGTAGTGTGAGGACCGAAGTACTGTATTCACTGTCAAACTCAGTGCAACTCAAGCTGTGCATGATCTCCCACCATGGGGGACAGGGCTTGTGTCCTTATGGCCTGGGCTCAGACCCCTCAATGTCTCTTTCCAACTTGCTCCCTGTCCACGTCTGTCTCCTGTTCCTGGCTGTCACTCAGTCACTCTGGGAGGGTAACACTGGGTAACCTGACATGAAGCTGTCTCCTGCTTGTTCTTGGTCCCAAATTCAAACAATCGACTCCTTCCCAGAATGGTGCCCAACCAAGCAAACTCCGGCAATATGGCAGATGCTCGTCCTGGGATCTCTATCTGACTGTAGCTTGCTGTGTGGAGGGAGTGGTCTTGTAGTAAATCTCCACCTTGGTTACTGCAGATCACAGTGACCAAGGGCTCCACCTGGAGTTCATGTCCCTGGAATCCCCATTGTTTACCTTTCTTCTGCAGAGCCAGGCTCCCTTCTGCCAAACAGCAAACTGGGAAGGGGAGGGAAGGGGCTGTCTGTCTCATTCCCTTCCCTACATTGTGGACTGTTTTTAGACTTTTTTTGTCTGTAGATTTTAATTTTCCTGTCCATTCCTTCTTAGTTAGCAGAAATCTACATTTTTCTTTCCCTAGTTGTTACTTTCTAGGGTCTAGATTCCAGATCTCAGAGTGACTGAATTTTGCTGCTACTCACCACTCCATCATCCTGATAATTCATAACAAAAACGTTTGGCTTACAGTTCTAGAGTCTTAGAAGCCCATTAATATTGTGCTGTCAGTTAGTGAATATCTTCTTCCTGTATCATAACCTAGTGGAAGGCATCATATGGCAAGAGAGTACTAGTGTGCTAGCTTGGATCTTACTTCCACTTCCTTTTTTTCTTGTTTTTCTTTTTGTGGCACCAGGGATTGAACTCACGACCTTGCACTTGCCGGGCAGGCGCTTAGACCGCTGAGCTAGATCCCTAGCCCTGTTTTTGAGACAGGGTCTCACTATGCCGTTCAGGCTGGCCTTGAGCTCACTTTGTAGCCCAGGCTGGTCTCGAACTCACAACGATCCGCCTGTCTCAGCCTCCCGAGTGCTGGGATTACAGGTGTGAGCCATCACGCCCAGCCTTACTTCCACTTCTTTAAACCCATCAAAGCCATCATGTGAGTCTCACTATCATGGCTTCATCTAATCCTCTCAAAGGCTTCAATGTATAAATACTATGAGCTTAGGAATTTGGGAATTGTTTCTAGCATATGAATTGGGGGAGGCATAACAGTAGACAATCACCAAAATGTTAACTGTCAGGAAAACTGTGCATTTTGCTTAGACTGCATCATTTAGAAATACCTACGACAAAACACAATGGCCCGTGGGTAGAGGCATAATTGCAGTGAATTGCATTTTTAGCATTTGTAGATAAGTTGAATAAAATATCTTCTGTTTGGTAGTCAAAGGAAGCTTTTTGATAACTTGTTTGGGTTTGTTTTGAACTTAACAATATGCTTACTTCCTTCCTTGGGTAGGAGAAAAGTGGAAATGAGATTCGAGACTCAGTCTTGATATGTAGTTATTAGTCATGAGTTTAAAAAATACGTGAGGTGTAATGTGTCCTCTGGGATCACTTTGTAAGCAGACTTTGCAGTTCCCTGGCAGCATTTTGTCATTGAAACAGTGCACAGATATAATCCTAGCATTCAGGGAGGCTGAGACAGGAGAATTGGAAGGTTGGGCCCAGGCTGGATGTTTTAGGGACTTAATGAGACCTTGTATTTAAAAAAAAAGAAAAAAAAGGGGCTGATGCTGGGGATGTAACTTAGTCTGAAGGCCCAGGGTTCAATCCCCAGTACTACAAACAAACAAACAAACAAACAAATCCCAGTTCCAGTTTCTGATGTGAAACATAAGGAATATTGGTAGTAAAGTGCCTTATACTTTAAAAAAAAGTACACAGATATAATAAAACTGGGTTTAAGTGGCATGACTTTAAGCTTAATACAAAGTTTAATACTGATTTTATTCATTGATGAATATGTGTTTAATGTAATTTTAGAGTTATCAACATCTTTAAATCAACTTTTGTATTACTTTTCCAGTGACTGATGATCTGGGAGGTATTTTAACATCCTGTGTACCTACAACTTTGAGTTGTTATTTTTGCTTCTAGGTGGAAGAAGCCAGTGTGTCAGTTACACATTATAGATTTGTTCCTACCTGAACTGGTTCTGAAGGATATTTTTGATTTGGGGTGGGATTGGAGAAAGAGCAGAGAGAGTGATTTTGGAGACTGGAGGATTTATGTGGGAAAGGGACACTTGTTTGGGAGCCACTCCTGGTGTCTTCGGGTGGACACAGGACTGCACCAGTGTCAGTGATCTTTGTTGACTGGAGCTGAGAGTGGAGTTTTACTGACTTTGGTGACTTTTCCAGAGGCCTGACAACTGTCTGTGGTTGTAAGTTTCTGTTTGTGTGTGTGTGTGCAGAGTCTTTCTCAATTGAAACTTTAGTTATGACAGAGACAGAGAAACAGTCACTCTAGAACATGTGTGACTAAGAGCCTGTGGTTCTTAACACCCTGCTAGAAGCAGCTCAGTGTTCTTAGCAAATAGCGTTGTAGCATTTGCTACCACTTGTGGTCATAAAATAGAAGTTAGTAATTGTCCTATTTTGGTTTGGGTATATTTCATGTCACTGCTGGGGAGCTCCCTGGACCAGCTGTCCTGGAGGTTTGCTGGAAGTTTCAGTTGGGGAAGTATGGCTGGCTGTGGTGCCTTCTCAAGTGTACCCTTATCACCTGGGCTGCTTTGAGCTACAAAGATCAAGGTACCTATTGCCTGTTGTTAGGAGGAGGTCCTGCTTGACAAGCCATGCGGTGTTAGGAACATAGGCTGGAATAATTTTCTCATACTTTAATGTCTAGATTGCAAAACAGTTTACATTTCTATTTGGGAGTTCTTGGATTTTATGAGTCACTAAATGTAAATGCTGTCTTAAGTACAAAAGCTCAGCTACATAACGCAACGCCCAGAGCGCAATGTCTGATTTTCCCAGCAGTTCCTGCGTGACCCACAGCTGGCTTCCCCAGAACTGACTGTGGAGTCACTGCTGAACAACAGCCAGCCTCACAAGCCCAGGTCATCACTTTATGTTCGGAGGTCTCCCAGAGGATTTTGGAAGCTGTAGGTATGGGAGTGTAGGGAAGATTAGGATCTCTATGGAAAGGAACTGACTGTTTTCTACAAGTTTTTTTACCCCCTTGCTCTCATATCTTATTAATTTCCTAGCAACTCTCACAGCAGCTGTTGCAAATGCTTGCTGCTTCTTGTTCTCTTCTCGGTCTCCCCTAGCTCAGCTCTTGGCAGATGCTCTTAGAAATGAAGTCATAGAGGCAGAGCTCCCTGCAACCCTCCCAGCAGAGACTGTGTACTTTCCTCCTAAGTAATAAAAGTATATCTGCTTTTGCCAAGCTGGTCTTTTCCTGACTTTATTGTGTGTGGGCATGTCTCGTTTGCTATTCCCTCCATCACCTCTTTCTATCCTGCACCCACTCTCTTTCAGGCATCCAAACATCTTCCTATTGTACTTAGCTACTTTGTGATATGCTTCTTAACTGAGCTGCCTAACCCATGCCTCTGATCAATATCTTTTCTGTTTAAACCCATCTGTCTCATGGTCCACTCCCTTAAAGCCTACCGCGAACATTGTAATTAGACATTGAAACCTTGTATATTCACAAAAAATTATTGACTCACCTGTTGTGCACAGAGCTTAGGGTGCAGGTGCCAGGAGAAGCACAGGCTTTTAGATTCTTTGGTGTAGAATAGGAGAGAGTCATGGAGACAAAATGGCATTAGAGGTTTATATCACAACATGTGCAGGGTAAAATTGGAGAGGTAGCAATTCTGCCTTAAAAAATATTATCGGTGTGAATCTAGTCTTCACACAAAAGGAGAAGGTCATGGCAGACATTAGCTAAAAACTTGTGATAGGTTCCTATGTTTCCTTTTTCTGATGGAATTTCCTTGTGACCTGTCTAAAGCAGAGGAGATTTCTATAACTCAAGGATCTCTAATAGTGGTGTTTGCATAATTGTGACTGCTGGTTGGAAAAAATTTTGGGGGGCCTAGGTAGGTCTTTAAGGTGAATCACAAGAGTACTTGTCAATTCTGCATACCTTTTATGTCAAGCTTTGACTTAGGAAATGAGTGTACTGTCTTTGGTAAAGTTCTTCTTTGACAACATTTTGGTTACATTCGTAATACTCAGTGGTTCAGAAGTTTGGATACCCTGTGCTGTGGAGGGCCTCAGAGTCAGAGCATGGGGCTTACAGCAAGAACCTTCCTCCCAGTCTTAATCTGATTGTGCCTTTTCTTTCATTGTACTTTTTATTTTCATTCACTTATAGTACTTATCACAGTGTGTAATTGTGTGTGCATGAAACTTTCTCCCATTCTGAGTTCTTCTAAAGGCAGGAGCCTCTGTTTTCTTGCTCACTGTTTTATCCATCTTGCCGGGCCTGACATATAATAAAGAAGGAATAAATGAACCTGAAAAATCAATTGATCTGTCAAATGTGGTTTGCATATAGCAACTGGGAAGTAGATAATTGCCCTTTAATTTGGCTGGGGAAAAAAGGCAAAAAAAAATCCTTATTTACCAAAGTTCTTTCAGCAGAGTGTACACAAAACATCTTTTCAATGTGTGATGTGCTTTGAAGGAACACTCTAGACGCTGATCACAGGAGTGGTTTAATCTATACATATGATAAAATTTTACAGTACTGCTTAAAAAATGTAAAAACAAGTGAAATCTGAACAAATCTGTAGTTTAGTTAATAGTATTGTACAATGTCCAGTTCTTTTGTTAATTATGAAGAAAAAGGAAGCTAGTTAAAGGATACACAGGAACTCTGATTTTGTAACTTCTCTGAGTTTAAAATTATTTTAAAACCAAAAAAAAAAAAATACAAGGAGATTGACTACAAAGTAGAGAACTTTTGGAAATGAAGTATTTTTTATCAGTTGTGGTAGGGATTACATGTTTGTGAAAAGTCACAGAACTGTATACTAAAAAAGAATGAGTTGCTGCATGCATATTATTGCTCAGTTAATCAGACTTTAAAATGACATCACTACCATGACCACCAGCAAAAATTAATGATATGTATTTGCTAGAATAACTGATTCAGGATGTGTTCTACTTGTCTGTGGTTGGATAAGGTCTGTTAAGTCACTGGGTATACGAGATGCCTCACTTCAGCACAGTGGTGCAGGCCCTGCCTTACTTTGACCTCTTAAGTCATGCAGACACTAGTATTACAGGAGGTGGGGGTTCTGTGGATTTTTGCCAAACAGTTAACAGGAGGATAAAAAGAAAAGCTGCTGGCTATCGCCCTAGCAGATGTAGCCTTTAATAGTGAACATTTTAGTCAAATCTTGTTTCATCCCTTCTCCTGGTTCCTTTGCTACTGAGTCCTCAGTAGAGTAGAGTTGAATTTTCAGATTGTATTCAACCTCAGTTGTAATGGCTGTGCTATAACACCCACTGACCCTCAATCGATTATAAAATATTAAAAAAAAAAGCCAGTCTCCCTCCAGTAGGAGACTTCTTGTTCATTTAAAACTGGGATTACTAGATTAGTTTTGGCTTTATGCTGTTCAGTAGTCAACTTAGTTGAGTAAACACTTAGTAATCACTAACCATATGTCATGCCTATTATGAGGCATTGCATTTACACAGAGAAATGAGCCTCAAGCACTGTTTTCAAGGCATTCAACATCCAACCAGGTGGGCCAGGCCATGAGAAGCTAGCTTAAATTCAGCACAGGGAAGAGCACCAAGGGGGAAGTCTTTACCTAGGAGGGGATGCTTGAGTTAGACCTCGATCAGTAAGTAGGTTTCTGTCTGCTGTGAAAGAGAGTGCTCCAAGTTCTTCAGGCAAAGGGAGCCAAGTGTTATGTGAAAGAAGACTCTTGGGGTTGGGGAGCTATGACACAGAAGGAATGGCAAAAAGCTTCTTTCCTCCCTCTCTTGACTAAATAAGTGTTAAGAGCTAGATATATAGCAGTGGTGGTGAACCTATGGCAAGTGTGCCGTGGAAGGTTATTTGTATCATCGAAAGCTCTAAGAGGTTTGCCATCACTGATACATAGTAATCTTAAGACAATCTGGAAAGATTTGAAAGTATAAGGAACTTATTCCCCTTTGTTCTCTGTATTGGTTTGTGTTGCTCCTATAGCTAATTATCACATGATGTGCTTTGGCTGAAATAACTGAAGAGTGAATGGTGTAAAGCAACACAAGTTGATTGTCCTGTGCTTCTCTAGGTCAAAAGCTTGACATGGTTCACACTGGATTAAAGTCGGGGTGCCACAGGTTTTAGAAAAAAAGCCATATGTTGACTTGCTTTTTCAGCTTTCTTGAGGCTGCTGACATTCTTTGTCCCTCCTTTTCATTTTTTAAATACAATTGTTTTTATTCTGTACAGTTCTTTCTTTTTTTAAAGTTTGTGCATGTTTTTTATTAGTATATATTTACAGTACATAATGATAACATTCGTCATGGGGAAGTTGGTACACATACACAACATATCTTAATTTTTTTTTCTTGGTACCAGGAATCAAACTCAGGGCCTTGCATTTGCCAGGCAGCACTTAAAGATGCCACTGAGCTATATACCTGGCCTTAATTCTTTTTTTCATCCCACTTCCTTCCCTCTATCTCTTGACCTGTCTTCCTTTTGAAAAAGCTTTGTTTCTCTTTCTCATCTTTTTTCACCATCCTTCTGTAGTCAAATCAAGGGAAGATTTTTTGATATTTAAGGACCCTTGTAGTTAGATTGCACCCACCTAGATGTGGGATACTCTCCTATGTCAAAATCCTTACTTTATCACATATCTAAAGTCATTTTTGCTTGTAAGATCACAAATTCAGTTTTGAGAGTTAGAATATGGACATGAGAGTCTGCATTCTTCTATTGTTACTCCCTGATTTTTCTCTGCTGACAATCAACTAGCCTAGCATGTAGTTTTTTTTTTTTAATCTTGAAAAACAATTTTAATCTATACAGTATTTGATCATACTAGATGAAGTTTTCTACCTTAAATTTTTTGGGGAATGGTTCTGAGGATTGAACTCCAGAGCCTCATGTATGTTAGGCAAGCACTCTTCCATGAGCCAGACTCCCTACCCCTACCCTGAAATGCTTTCATTTTAAGTGCTATACTAGTACTGTAGTAGTAAATGTTACTATTTTCGATATAAACAGTAATGGAGTGATCACTGGACATATGACTGTCTCTCAAATATCCATGGGAAACTGGTTTCAGGATCCCTACGGATACCAAAATTTGAGGATGCTCAGGTCCCTTGTATAGAATGTAGTAAATTGTATACAACCTACCCATATCCCCCTGTATACTCTAGGTCATTTGTAGATTGCGTATGATACCTTATAAATGCTGTGTGAAAGGTTATTTTACTGTATGGCTTAGTGGAAGAGACTGCATGCATTGATGGCTGCTTGTGTGCATACACTATGCTAGAGAAATGATGATGGATGACTTCTCACTTGATAAGTCCCTTGATAACAAAAGAGGCTGTAACTCCAGCTGATTGATGAGAGTGAACACTTTCCCCAGGTATCGGCTCTAATATTGAGTCCAGGTCTGACTGGCTTATTCTCTAATCCTATCACAAGGATCGGGGAGACTCCTGAAGTTACATCTTTATACATCAGTCTACAGGTGTATGGGGCAGCATCCTGCAGTAATACCCTTAGAATGTTTAGCTATTCAAATGTTTCAGGTGCTCATGTGTACATTCTGACTGATTTTTATTTGCACACACATGCAAAATACATGACTGTCATTTTAAATACAGCATTGCTGTCACACAGTATCCTTGGGGAAGTCTTGTACTGCCTAAACCTGAGATGGCCAGGGGCTCTGACTGAGTGTCGGGGCTGGTAGGAGTCTATCTTTAGCAGTCACTCTCTACAAGTCCCCAAGAGAATCTGCTGTGGGGATTAAGTAGGCCTCATCTTGTTGAACTTAGGCTGAGTTAGGGTTTTTGTCATCAGAAGAGCCAGTGGTTTGGAGCCTCTGGTCGGGATAGAGGTTCTCTAAGTCTGTCACTGCAGGATGTTAGCACATTGGGGTTTGAAGCCCCTAAAGGTGGCATGAGGCTATTGGAATGACTCGCCATCAGAACTTCATATCACCACTGCATGAAACTGCCAGCTTCATCTGACCTGACAGACCTGGTGGTGACTGGAAAATGGTATTAATTATTACAGGTTGTTGACTGACTGATTTTGGTACGGAGTAAGATGTTTGGGTTCCACAGAAAATTGACTTCGGTATGAATAAGACTTGATTCACAGACCATAAGAATCAGGTGCTACGCTGAGTAAAGGATGAATGCTTCAGCTCAGGCCCGATTCTACTTGTTTTTCTCTTGTACAGAAGTATGATTGTGCATGCAGAATTGTGTTTTTGGCAACCTGGAGTGTTTGATAAAGAAGTGTCACAGCCACCTGCTTTTTAGCCTGTTTAGCACTGTTCCAGCTGGCCCAGGCCCAAGGCCTCTGTGTTCCTGGGCTTCTGTTGCTCAGAAGAGCTGCATAGGAATGCAGAGACAAGAGGCTTGTTGTGTGACTTGGATCTGTGGCAGCTGAAAGAGAAAAGAATGATAAAGTACTTCTGTTTTGCTTTTGCTCGGCTCTAAATAATATGTTAGGATTTGTATAACATTGTAGGGTTCCTTAGGAAAGCTTGATTTAACGCATTTATTCTGAGGGTTTTTGGGACCCTCTTTGAGTGGCAGTTCAGTCTATCAGAAGGATGAGTTATCTGACAGATATTGAGTTTTTTGGCTAGAGATTAGCTACTACCATACTGTTATTTTGTGCCAGTTACTTGCCCTCTCTGAGCCTTTTGCTTCCATGGTTTTCCCCTTTAAGCTAGTACAACTTGATCTAGAACTGACTATGTGTCTTTCATTCAGTATTTGCCCCTTGGGTCCTGATGCTTTTGAAACAGAACATGGGGTCCTAATGGACAGGCTTCACAGATATTTTGGAGCTGTACAGAACTGTTTCCTGTTGCAGGTTTCAGCGCTTCCTCAGATCGGTTCATTTAGGTGAGGTGATGTGCATGGAGCACTCAGCAGTGTCTGATACCCAGTGAGGGGAAGCTAGCTAATGGAGGCTGTTAATAACATTGAAATTGTGTGATCTGTTAGAGTGTTTCAGTGCTGCCCCCACGGAGTAAACGCTGCCATTATCTTTATATATTTTTTAGATTTTAATTATTGTGGACATGTAGCACATTGCTTTGATTTGTGCCTTGAGGAATGTCATAGCTTATGTCTAGATGTTCTTGCAAAGCCACATGCAGTCTTGGGTAGGGCTTTTTAAAGGTGGCTGGATCTAGAGTGTGTGATGCTGGGATTAAGGTGTGTGGTGACTAAATCAGTCCACTGATTGGTCTGGCATATTTCTGGGTGTGAGTACTGGGAAGGCTGACCTTGTGTGAGAGTGCTACCCACCTTAGGGCATGTATCTTGGGTGGATGTAAAGGTTCAGGAAGAAGGCAGGAAGGCTGTTGGTGCTTCCTTGCTACTTTGCTGCTTTGCTGCCTTCCTGCCTTCTGCCCGCTGTGAACTGTTCCTCCTCTGTGATCTCCTCTGCCATGCCCCACCCTATCTTGGAGCCAGCCAACTATGAACTGAAACCTCTACAAGTTTTGAGCCAAAATGAACCTTTCCTCCTTTAACTTTGGGTGTCAGGTACTTTGTCTCAGCAGCCAGCAAAGTAACTATAGACAGGAGGTGTCTAGGACTGACCTGAGTGGTTTTTGGAAGGGTGGCTTTTGCTTCCATGGTTTCCCACTTCACAATACGGCTCTGTAAAATGAAAAGACGCCGAACACAAGCATCATCTGAATGACCCAGTCTGGGACGTCATTTTTTCAGTGTGACCTTTTCAGAGTTCCTAACTTGTGTTGTCAGGAAGGAAATTGCCGAAACATGTAGCTCTGTGTTGTTCTTGAGAAAGACCACAGAAGAATGTGAAGGAAAACTTTATTCTTCCTCTGTCTTTGTAGAACTTTGCTGTTTTTCAGGCTTGAGAGCCACACAGAGTCCAACTGTAATAATTCTTATCCTCATAGAGATTAGTTTTTTGGGGCAGGGTAGACATTGAATCACAGAAATAATGACTTAATTATAATTGTGATTAGTCTTGAGAGAAGTAGTGTATGGTTATTGTGCAAGATAGGATTGGCATATGGTGGGGAGATCAGAAGAGTCCTTTGGGGGAAATGGTTCTTAGCTTGTGGTCTGCAGGATCAGAGGGAGAGTATCATACCCAGTGGAGGTAGGGAAAAGGGAGAGGAAGAAGACAGTTCCCATCCCATTTTAGCTCTGAGCAACTGAGAGAAGTGGAGCCATCTATGCAGATAGGAAGTTTTGGAGAGTTATGATTTTGGTGAAAGAGAAAGTTGGGCACTCGCCTTCCTCTTTGAGGAACCCGCTTACCCCCATATTTGTGGCTTCCTACCCATTTCCCTCAGGCCTCAGTTCATGTGGCCCCTTTATTATGGATACCGTCCCTGGCTATTTGAATCATATCACTTCTTCCCCACTTTGCTATTTTACTCTGCAGTTCCTGTCACTACCTGACAAACCAGTGGCTTTCTTTCCTTCTTTGCCTATAATGTGTGTCTTGTTAGGGGAATGTGACCCTTGGAGGGGAGGCATCTCTCTTTTCTTACTTCCTATGTCCATAAAGGCAGTCTCACTTTTTTAAAGGCAGAGCATGTCAAAAATGTTGGTTTTCTTCTACTTTTTTAAAGTTGTATTGTTAGATATAGTAGAATATAGCAGGTAGGAAATCGGATGCTCCTTGCCTTTCAATGGAGTTACGTCCTGATAAACTCATCATAAGTTGAAAATATTTACTATAAGGCTCCATTTGGACATGACTCTCCCATTACCCAACCTGTCATTCAGCAGTGCCATTGTTTTCAGCTTAGTACTTGGGGCTGCCCTTGGGAAACACAGGATGTCTTAAAAATGGTAAGATGGAACACAGACTCTTTTAAGCACATGGACATCTAAAGACACCTAAACGTTTACACCAAATGCCCCAAGGACTTTGCCCACTGAGACACAAAACATCCAGAGGATTTAGACCACTGAGGTTTATTAAGACCTTTCCAGATCATGTCCCTTGCTTTCTTTCAAACTCTATAAAAAAAGCCCCCTTTATTCCCTACAGATGGCCTTTTTGCCCTCTATCTGCCTGCACCCAAGCACAATAAATTCCATGCTATGTTGCTTTTATACGAGTCTGGTGGTCTCAGCTGGTCTCTGCCTCGTGCTGTTCCTTACATTTACTAGACCTAAACTACCCACTGCACATCATAGTTTATCAACACAATACACTCTAGAGTGTTGCTTACTTCCCCTTATAATCCTTGTGGCTGACTGGGCACTATGACCCAAGAGACAGAGACAAAAACTGAGAGACAGAGACAGAGACAGAGACAGAGATGATATGAATGAATGTTGGAACATCATACTGAATATCACTAGCCATAGAAAATAAAAATTTAAAATGTGAAATACAATTCCTACGGAATACATACTGCTATGGCACCATTGCAAAGTTCAAGTTGAAGCATCCTAAGCTGGAGATCATCTCTACATTACTTCTTTTTTGGTTCTTTATAAATTGATTTAAAAATCCAGCCCTCTTACCTGCTTTTGATTACTATACTTGAGGAAAAACTAGACCTCCATCTGAAGTTGACTCAATTCTTATACTATGAATTATAATACAGTGTAATTCCTCTAAATTAATTGTTTTGACAGGAACCATTGACTTTGTAATTGCCTCTTTTTTCTTGCTTGGGAAAGCCCTGAAGGCCAAGATCAAAGTTTGTCAAAGGAGAGATTGAGTCTGGGTGGTGTCACACACTTGAAATCCTAGCTCTGGAGGGACAGAGGCAGAAGTATAGCAAATTTAAAGCCAATTTAGGCAACTTAGAGAGATCCTGTCTCAAAATAAAGAAGTAAAAAGGGCCGGGTAGAATGCCTCTGGATTTGATACTTTATTTCTAGAAAAATAAAGGGGAAGGCTTCAAGGGAAGGAGAAAAATTGAAATGTGTTATGTATATGTACCAGTTTCCTACAGTGACTGTAATCATTATATCCTTCAAACATGTACTAATAAAAGTAAAAAAAAAAAACAACAACAGCTTGTTAAAGGTATTGTTTGATCTCTAGATCTCTATATAGCTAGTAATTTAAAAGGACTAATACTTTGGCAATATTTAGCTAATTTTTTTTTTTTACTTTTGGGAATAAATCAGTTGTCATTACTTTTTAATTAGACTGTGCTGTGAGGAGGTTGTACCTATAATGGTCACAGGTACAGCTATTGGAGTTAGACCTCTGAATCACCTTGCTGTCATTAGCTTGTGTAACCTCGCATGAGTTACTATAACTGCTTTCTTTAAAACAGATATTATAAAAATGGCAGTATTACTTGGTGGTCAAAAAGAAGACAAATATTCATTATTGTAAACATTTATAAGCTAACATAATTGATGCTATTACTAAATGCAATAGACTGCAAGATAACTGTGCAGACCAGTGTTCCCTGACTTGTCTGAGCTTGAGACTCTGCTTTGCTCATTGTTCAAATGAAATATTCCCAGACATCACCCATCCTTGAATCAAGTCTGGGAGGGACCTGAAACCTTGCTGGGGAGGTGGCATGTGTCACACCCTGGGATTTGTGAGCCTGTCCCACAGATCCTCTGCATGGTGAATTCCAAATGTTGTGTATTATTATTTGTTTGATTATGTTTCACAGTGGTTAGATCAGAAATGTGGTTTATGTAGACCATCTTATTTAGTCTCTCTGCTCTCAGAACAGGTATAAGGTGATCCTGGGTTTCCAGGATCAAGAGAGAATTTGTAGTTACAGGGCAACCTATGTAGGTGTAAGTTACAGCACTGACTTGGCCTTCTGTCTTGCCCTTGATAAAACTTCTCTGATCCTGATTCTGCTGTTCTACTGAAAACCTGTGGCAACATAGTGAACATGTTGACAGCCCTCAGTTTGGCCAGATGTCTTAGGTCTCAGTCCATCATCCCGTTGCAGTGATATGACTATGGAAGTAGTGTCTATATGTGGGTGACCCTCCCGCCTTTATGATTCAAGGTCAGGACTGCAGAACGGTTCTTTTCTTGGCTGAGAGTTGGGGACCAGGAAGAAACATCTGACTCCACTGCATTTACGATATTTTGCCCTTAATCAGCTATTCTGGAAAAACCGCATTTTGTCATTTCCATACTAGCCTACAAGTTCACTTCCCCTCTGTGGCCCAGGCCATACCTATTGTTTCCCCATCGGTGACAAAGGAAGAGGAACTTGTACAGTGGTACTTCTAAGACTGAGGTTTCTATAGATGTTACTGTATTCTGCATGCCTGGTGGAACTGGGTCAGTTATTCTCTACTTGATTGTGTGAAGATTTAAAGAATATTTTTGGAAGTTGCTTTTCATATTTGGTCCTGGTTTTGAAATGATATATTATTTGACTACATTTTAGGTTGAACTTAACTGTGGTCTTTTCGTTTGTATTATATAGGAGAAATTGATTAGTGCTAAGACTTTTATTTGGATGTCAGATTTATTTTCTGATCAATAACAAGTCAATCTACTTTTGGGGACTGTTTTTAAAATTGAAAAGTTGATGTATATTTTCAGGAAAATACTATGAGGTCTTAAGATCTTCTACCTAAATACATTTGAGATTACCATCCAGAGACTGAAAGAGAAGATATTTCTTCTTTTTCCCCCATAAAATATTCCTGTGACAAAATCTTGTATTGGCACAGTTTTATGTATAGAACTCCTGAAATCTTGGCAAATTTAAGAACAACTGATAGGGAAAAAGTGAACTGTGAGCAGCTATTGTTGCTCTGTGGGCATTCCTGAAAGACTACACTTTCCCAACAGAAAGAAATTAAGGGTGAGATCAGCCTTCCTTTGATTTTCTTCCTTGTAGAGGGGGTGGTACCTCCCTTCATGCAGCACAGAGCTCGGCTATGGAGTGAGCCCAGGTCTGTACCTTTCTTATTGATTTCATTTGCTGTTCTTTTCTCCCCCATTTCTTTGTTTCATTGTAGTTTGTGTGTGTGTGGTGTGTGTGTGTTTAGAGACAAGATAAAAATTCAAAATTCAAGTCATATTTTTTTTTAACTGATAGTGGTGAAAATTACCACCCAGGTTAAGTGGCTTTGATCAGTCACAGCTACAAATCCAGCTACAGGCCAATAGTTTGTTGGGTCAGAGAGTTTGGAGTATAGGGGAAAAGGAAGCTCTTGAAGAAACAGAAAAATCTCCAGTCTTCCCTTCCCTCCAAAACACACACACACACACACACACACACACACACACA
>RJWT010005689.1:19920-30597 GCA_004365215.1 Cuniculus paca | reverse complement strand
CAGAATGGATCGGAAGACAGGATCCATCAGTATGCTCTATACAAGAAACACATTTAACTAGGAAGAAAATTCATAGACTGAAAGTCAAAGGAGAGAGAATAATGCCCTAAGTGACAGGGAGCCAGAAAAAAAGTAGGAGTAGCCTGCCCATTAATTGCAGAATGAATAAGAAAGACATGGTATTTTATGTGGTGGAAACCTACCCAACTATAAAGGAAGATAATCTTGAGGCTCTCGTAGATGGATAGAGGCAACTGATGATCATGCTTATGGATGAAATGGTTCAGAGTCACATGGGTGAATTTTGTGTTGCCTCTCTAGTGTAACAAACTAAAGGAGTTAGTGGGATCTAAAATGCACAATACATATTGGGAAAGTCAAAGGGGAGGAACTATCTAAAAAGGGAAGGAAGTGGACAGTGTTAATCTATTATCATGATTTGAAACTCATATTGTCTTCATTGTTTTGATTAGTTTCATTTTATTCTGATTTGTTTGATTTTATTATACTTGATGGCATGGACAGCTATTTTAAAGAGAGCAAAATATGTAATTGCAGCCATTGAGGATGTCCAATTATCTTGTTTAGAAACCCTGTATTGCTTTGTTTTGTTTTGATTGATTTTACTGTATCCTGTGTTGTTTGATTGTAGTATGTCTGAAGGTGTAGGCAACTATCCTGAAGATAACAAACATTATGGTAACCACTGCTGTTCTACTAGTATCTTGAACTTCCATATTGCTTACTTTGTTCTTCCTTGTTTTGTTTTGTTTTGCTTTGTTTTGTTTTTACTGTTTTATTTTGTTGTATTTTGCTTGATTTTACTCATTCTTGATGGTATGGGAAGGTATATTGCAGATAACAAGAGGCATTATGGTAGCCATTATTGATTGCTTTTTACCCTGTTTAGAAGTCATGTACCATGTTCATTGTTTTGTAGTGATTGACTCTACTCTGTTTTGTTTTGTTGGTTGTATTTTTTTTTCAAAATAAATTTAAAAAAATAAAAAATAAAACACAATGCTTTCGTAACATTTTCTAGATTCCATCCAATCCATGATTTCTACCTTTATTACTCTGAATTTCCAGTGGAACTTCTAGGGTTGAGTTCTTCCTTATTTGTTTTATATAGTTATCTTATTTTTCTTGCCAAAAAAAACTCTTTATGGAAAGCACTAGATGCATCAGGCAGATGCATCTTTGTTAAAGAACAAAATAAATGTTCTTTAAAAACAATGATGGACTGCATATCTACTTAATGAGAACAATTACAAATAGCCATTCTTGGGTAGGATGGGAGATCTGGATGATTTCTGCTGATTTCTGCAGATCTTATGCCAGAATACCTGGTGACTGGATTGACAGAGCCCAGTGATTTTTTAAGAAACCATGTCTCCTTCTAGCATCAGTTTCCTCTAAAACCAAAATTTACAACAAATACGAATTTGAATTAATCTTTGTTTCCAACTTAATATATAATTACTGCTTGCATGTAGTGGCCACTAATCATTATGTGCCCAGTGAATGAATAAATTAATCAGTATATGAGTGACTACATGCTGAAACCTTCAATTAACTAAACATTTAAGGACTTGGTCAAAGCAATCTCAGAAGATCTCAAGAGTCAAATGGTCAGCATTAACTTCAGTTGGGAATTCCATTTTGGATATAAAGCTAAGGAAAGGTCCACACATACAGCACATCAACTTGTCACAAATATAACTTGAGTCACTTATAGGAAAAAAGATGCACCATGAAACCAAAATGTTAAGTGAAATAAATCAAACACGCAAGCGTAAAAATCAGCTTGAAACCAAAAATATAAATAAATCCATGTAAATAAAGAACAAAGGTGGTCTCTACAATTAAACGATTAAACAATAATGTCGACACAACACTACAGAACTGATGGGAAAGCAGTCCTACAAGGGAAATCTATAGAGGTGAATTCCCACATAAGAAAAACACAATGAACTCAAACAAATAACCTAGTGTTAAACCTCAAGGTTCTGGAAAAAAAACAAAGCTAATGAAAGGAAGTTATAAAGATCAGAGCAGAAATAAATTCAGTTGAGACTAAAAAAAGAAACTAAAAGCAATGCAAACAATGAATGAAGAGTTGGTTCTTTGAAAGATTAAATATAATTGACAAACCCTTAACCAATCTTACTAGAACAAGGAAAGAAAGACACAAATTCATGCAATTGGGAATGAAAAGGGCGAAATCACAATGAGCCCTGCAGAAATCCAGAAAATCATCAATACCTACTTTGAAAACCTGTACTCTATTCTACTAAGATGGAAAATTCAGAAGAATTGGACAGATTCCTAGATATATATGAATTACAAAACTGAATTAAGAAGATTTAAAATTCTAAATAATCCAATATCAATCAATGAAATTCAAGAAGTAATTTTTAAAAAAAATACCAAAAAAAAAAAAAAAAGAAAGCTCAGGTCCTGACTGATTTACTGCTAAATTCTCTAAGAATTTTAGAAAAGATCTAATGCCACTAATCCTCAAAGTCTTTAATGAAATTGAAAAGGAAACAATACTCCCAAATTCATTCCTGAAAGCAAGCACTACCCTGATACTCAAATCAGAGAAAGGTTCAACCAAGTAAAGAGAAGTACAGGCCAATCTTCTTAATGAACATAGATGCAAAAATTTTCAATAAGATACTGGCAAACAGAATGCAACAAGTCAGGCTGGTCTTGAACTCACAAAATGTCTCCTTCTACTGAGTGCTGGGATTACAGGCATGCACCACCATGCCCACCCTAATAAATGCACCTTGAGACTACAAATTTATGTAAAATAAATCAAACACACAAGTTTAAATAATGTAATGTTTCTCTTTGTGAGAAAGCCAAAAATAAGCAAAATTGAGGATAGATATTGGCAAGTAGGAAAAATATGTTTGAAAAGGAAGAGGAACAAGGGATGAAGGAAGTGAAGGAAGGGGAAGGAAAAGGATTACAAAACGAGAGAATGGAACAAAAAAATGAAAGCAAAACTTCTGTAAATAGAGAAGAGGAGAAGAGTTGAAGGGAGTGGAGGGGAATGAGAGAAAACAAAGAATTAAGACATGCTATGTACAGGTATAAATTCCCTATGATGAATGTGATCATTATGTATGCAAATATGTACTAATATAATAAATAAATAGAAAATTTTAACAATAAAATACCTCAAAAATAAAATTAAAAAAATAGGAACTAGAGACATAAATATCTCTCAAATGGGAAGGGGGTCAAGAAACGGGGGCGACAAAAAAAGGAATTAAGAGGTGCCATGTTTATGTATCAACTCCACATAAAGAATGTAAACATTAGGTACTGCAAACATGTACTAATTAAAAATACAAGAATTTCTTCATTAGACACTGCCAGAAAGGCACAGACCCACAATGAAAACCAAGTTAAAGTTTGGTCCCTCATATCTGTAAAATTAAAACTTGCCACTCTTCCAGGATAACTAGGTATTGCTAAATGGGCTTCTGATAAGTTGTCAGCAAACCAGAAAGAAGTAAAACAAGACAAAAAATGCCCTACATTCATGGAGCTTATAGTCCAGGGGATCAGACTTGATAATATTTTGCTATTTCAATGTGTGTATTCTAAATCCCCAAGGGCCAGAAATCAATCTCGTTTTAACCTCAGTATTAAGACAGTGCCTGAACCATACTGCTAAATTAATGCATACTCTTGAATAAGTGAATAAAAACCACTATTGTTGAGCGTATCAATTTTTCATTGAATTGCCCTAACAGAAACATCCATATGTACTTTTGCATCAGTACCAGTTCTCTGCTCTAGTTCAGAGGTCAGCTAATCTGGCAAGGCCACAAAGCTAATAAAAATTAAAGATCCACAATTTGAAAGCATTTATGTTTCCTCAAAGCTACGTTCTGTCCTCCAGTGCCTTGCTTCATCTAAGAAATACGACTATAATATGGAAATACTTATTCAAATGTGGATTCAGTCTAACTGAATTTTCTCAGACCAGGTGAAAGTTGTACATCTCATTTAAAGCATTTGGAAATTAATTTCAGCAGTGACCACCTAAGCTAAGAAGGGATAAAATATCAATTATGAGATCACTAACGAAAGAACAACATAAGTGTTGCTCATTCTTGAAAATTCATCAGAACCTCACAGTCATTCATCAGTACATTCACTAAGGTAGTATATTTTCCTAAAATGTCTAAATTTCTGTGATCCTAAGAATAAAAGTGGTAAGAGGAAGAACCAAAGAACTAGCTGCAATATTTGCCCCAAATCTAAAAATGTTGTAGGCATCCTATACAAAAAATGTATTTTGATTATTTACAGTGTTACATTGTTTTCTAATTATTGCATTTGCCTAAAGCTCATTTACCCACACCTCCACAAAATGCAATGTCCACATGTATATAAAACTGTTTTATGCTCCACAGCATCTAACATGATGCTGAGCTACTCAGGCTGAGCTCTGAGTCTGAGGAATGGAAATGAATTTAGAAAATCCGATCCAGTGCTGACTATCTTTCCTGTCAAATTTTGTTTCCAAGATTTTATCGTGTTAATCCCTGCCACTGAGGACAGTGCCAGTTTTTGTTATATTTCCAGATCATTCCAAAAGGCCACATTCATGGTTATTCATCTTATCACATAACAGAGAGAAAAGTCGACTTTATTTTAAAATTAGCTTTGCTCCATTTAGTGAATTTTTGTTAGAAAATGTGCCTAAATTCACATAAATGGTGGGCTGAATCTGTGCCTGAGAAAAAGAGAGCGGGAGGGAGGGAGACAAGGAGAGAGGAAGAGAAAGAGAGAAAGGAGGGCAACTGTGTGCTCACACTTGTAGGTGGTGAAGCATCTTCAGAAAGCCCTTCAGCTCCTCTGGAGGGGCGTACAGTCTGTGCCATGGAAACGGTGGTTACCATGGAAAGACAGCGCTATTGTGAGGAGCTGAAGAAATGTCTATGTAAAATCATCTTACCATGGAACCGTACACTTTCCAGCATTTTAAGAAATATGACAGGATTAGAGCACAGTCCTCTGGGGAGTCTCAGTCCTCTCAATGATCTTCCAAAACAATCTAGAAATCGAGATGATAAACTGCCGGGCAGTGTGTTCCTTGCTAAAGGGCTTGACAAGCAGTTAGGTGGAGAAATTGCCCACATCGTTTATCTATGGACTACACAGCACACTATTAAATATTTTCTTTTAAAACCTACAAAGTATTACAAATGAAGAGAAAACACGGATAAAATTAACTTAAAGCGAATGCTCCCCAACTCACTGAAATCAGAATTGATGTGTTTCATCTAACTTATCTGTTAATAGGTTTTCTTGATGCCCCCGTGTTACCATAATCTCCAAAGCACCGGACAAACCAGTATATTTGTTTATCTTTATCACTCTTTGCTTACTAAAGAACTTGCTTTTATTAAAGATATCAATCACCTGCACACAGTTTAATAGGCTATGTGGTGCATAGGAGGGTAAAAAAAAAAAAAAGCAAAAAAAGGGTAGAGGGTGAGAGCCTTGTTTTAACAAAGCCCCAAATGCATTAAAGAGGCAATAAAATCAGCTTTCTATAATATAATACATTGTGTATTATATATAATTTATATGTTAGACAACTTGATACCAAAATCAATTATCTAAAACATTTTGAACTGGCTTCAAGCAGTCATTTCTTCTACTCTACACTCAATTTTGGCAGGTTACTTTAATAAACAGTCAAATGATGCTAAGTGGAGAGACGTGGAGTACATTTTGTGTCTCACAAGCGGCTACTCTCGCTCGCATAGGACAGCCAGGCATTTTTGCCTCAGCCCAGTCATGAAACCGGGAATCCAAAGTGGCGTAATGAGGGTGCAGTGTCTGAGGGCCGCGCTCGGCAGACTCCCGTATGAGGCTGTTGACAGGGCGGTTACAGCTCGCCATTCACATCACAGCGTGGGAGGGACACGCAGCGGCTTTGCCTCTGAACCTGCTCTCCTCTCCACCATCTCTCAGTGCAAGGAACATAATATCATATTTTATCTTGTCTTCTGGGATTAAAAATATTGATTGAAATTTTCATTGGAAGCTTTTCTTAAAAGACACTTTCTTCCAAACCTCTTCTTTCTACTCCGTTGCGAGTCAGCTATTTTTCTTGCCAAAATTCAGGAAAGCAATTAGGCTCAAGGGTTTTATAAGCTGCACCAGTTCAGGGCAAATCTATTGAACTTGCAGAGAAATTCTTGTTCATTCACTGTGAAAATTTTGATGGTTTTATCCTTTCTTTTGATAACCACTTAGTTTTAGAAACCTGTGTAACATATGTACTGCAGGATTTCAAGAGAGACTTCCTAATTAAAGTGTTGTGATGTTCAAGGGGAAAGTACTAAACATATTCTTCTAATAACTGCCATTTTCAAGTTCAAATATACATGAGGAAGAATGAAGCTAGAATACAAGGGAAGTTAGCATAAGCCGTGATGGTAAGGAAAATACATTAAGCCAATCTACACCTCAGGGTTTTTTGAATATCTCAGGAGGAAAAGAAAGATCCTCCATCTTCTATCAGATGTCCCTGTCACAGGTGATCATAGTCATGTTTCGCAGGGAACATATGGCTATGTTTACAGCCATCAGGCAGATTTCATAGAGGTTCAACACCATGTGTCCACCAACTAGCCTTTCTGATTGCAGTTAATTAGAGAGGAGGTGGGAGGCATTTTTAAAATAAAGTATTAAGGCAGAGGGATGCTTAAAGTCCCCAGACCTGTTTGTAAGAGTAGATGACAAGAGACACTGATATTAAAATTATAAGAAGCCAAGAGAATTGGATATTTTCCACAAGTCTTTTCTGAGTAGTGAGGTGTAATATGGCTACAACTAAGCAACAAAACAAAGAAAGTGTTTAAACATGAAGAAAGAAGAGCAACACAATGAATCAGTCAAGGTGTTACTTGGGAAATCTGTAAAGGTAAGAAATAATTTGAATATCCCTAAAGTACCTTTTCAGGGCAAAGATTCTATATCAAAACTAGCACGACTTCTTTACAGTTAGCAAATCTAAGATGGAGTACATTCAACATAAAATTATATAGGGACCATTGAGTATGTGTTTCAGCCTAATTTGTGCTCCAACAATGCTGTTCTTTCTCTTTTTTTCATCCCAAAGTAAAATACAAGGAAAATAAGTCATAGGCTAAATATATAGTATGATTTAGGACTTCAGTTTTTCAACACTCCCTTTTCGAATTTGCAAAGTTTCTTCTGTAAGCCCCTGGAAAAAAGGCTTGGCTATAAAGGATTCCTAAGAGAGTAAACTAAGCTCACTTCCAAATGAAATGAAGCATTCAGTAATTCCTTTTTTCTTGCAGTTTACAAACCTCCCTTCTGGAGAGTGGCACTGTATGTGATTGTATGACTATACATTCCTCTGTGTGTGTGTGTGTGTGTGTGTGTGTGTGTGTGTGTGTGTGTGCTATTCCATTTATTACAGAGACTTCTTCCTTCAGGCTCTTTTGAAAATCTGAGAACACATACATTGGTAATTGTGTCATTTTTTTTCTAGTCTCTGCTTTGTGGAAGGTGGAATATAATGACATTAGATAAGTTGCATGATGGCAATTTAATGGCCTGAACTCAGTCCACAGGTACGTCCTTGTGGTTGCCTTGGGATCTGTTCTCATTGCTGTGACATGACAGGAAATACTAGCAGAGTCAAAATAGACAGCATGCAGTGATGGAGACAGGTGTCGAGGAGTCCAAGGGATGCCGACCCTGCAGCCCTAGGAGCAATTGTGAGGCTGCACTGATAACCCCTCAGTGATTCACTCTGCTATTCACACAGACCCTTGCTTTGACTGCATTCTTTTGCTGTGCTTTCATTCTGACATTGAGGACACAGAAACAAGCCACATGGACCTGGCCCTTCTGTGGCCTATTGTTTCTTAGAAAGAGGCATATGGAGGTTTAAATACAAATACAGACTAAGATGAAAATGAAGGTTAAATTAAGAAATTCTTTAAGCACCTTAAAAAGAAAAAACTATAAGTTCAAAGCATTATGATGTTTATCCAATTACCTAATTATCTTCACATACATTGGTAATTGTGCCACTTTTTTCTCTAGTCTCTGCTTTGCAGAAGGTGGAAGATAATGACATTAGATAAGTCACATGGTGGCAATTTAATAGCCTGAACTCAGTCCACAGGTACATCCTCATGGTTGGGTGTCCAGAGCCTTGGTGTCTGGTTTTATTTCTTAGGAAAGTTTTTAAGCATAGCACTCTCATTTAAGGAAACTACTTTGTAGTGATAATATCACAAGTTTGTTAGAATTAAAAGAGATTACATTTGCATATTCATACATATATATTTGTGTTATATTACATATATTTTATTGGGTATATTATAGACATATAGATTTATAAAATCTTTTATAAACTCTAGACTAACATATAAATACTGATAGAAGGTGTTGTAGTTGATTTATTGTTAATCTTATTTTCATTGTGCCTAACTCTAAGGCAGAAGTGAAGGAATTATGAACCATGGGCAAAATTTGGTCCAGAGAGGGCCACATAAATTCATTACATATTGCTCATGGCTTTAGCACTGTCAATAACTCAACAGTAGACTCGAGTCATTGACCAGGACCTTATCAATTTGCTGGAAAAAAAAATTTTGTGTGTTATTTGATTCTTTTTGAAAAAACAAAACAAAATAAACATTTGCAATCCCAGAATTGGGGCTTCATGAACAGGTAAGTGGAAACAAGACATACTACCTTTCCTCAGGGAGATTTGATAGTACAGCTTGGCATATTAAATTTTGAGAAATCTTGTATTAAAGAAACCTATATAGATTTATTTCTCAAACTTATTTGCACATGTTTACTCCATCAATGTGTACTAACAAATGTTGCAAATACAGTGGATCAGTAACACAAGAGAAACTCACTTCTCCTGCACCTTGTGTAGTACAGAGAACATTAAATTCTTTACAGTTAAGACTTCCTTTTCAAAACAAACAAGCAAAGCTTTACTAAGAGAAGTCCCCTTTTATCCTTTTCTGCTTGCCTGTGATGGTTTGGATCTTAAATGTTTTCAAAGGCACAAGCTCTAATTGGTTGTCAACTTGAGGCACTGTTGGAAGGTGGAGAAGCCTTTAGAAGGTAGACTGTAGCAGAAGGAAGTCAGATCACTAGGGGCATGTCCTTAAAAGGGATAATACCAGTTCTCTCCCCCACTCCCCCCCTTCTCTCTCTCCTCCCCAGTTGCTATGAGGTGATGCTCTTGTCCCCAGTGTTCTACTTTGCCATAGTCTCAAAACAACAGAGCCAACTAAACATGGACTGAGATCTCTGAAACCATAAGCCAAAATAAATCTTTCCTCCTCTTAAATTATTATGTCAGATATTTTGTCATAGTAACAGAAAGCTGACTAGCACATTGCCAGTGCCCTTCCCCTTTCCTCCTGGCCAGAAGTCAGTAGTATAACAGCCACTTTATGGTTCTAAGGTCAGCAAATGAAAGCAAAGCCCTGCATGCATAAAGATGGGGCAGACGGAGGGCCAAAGTCTGACTATCCAACTGAGTAACTGAAACACCATGCTAATATCGAACTACCAACTGCTGGATTTTTTTTATTACATTAAATAAATAAATAACTTTAGTTTATGACAGTGTAGTAATCAGTGAAGTCCTTCTCTAACTTCCAAATGTATACGAACCACCTGAGAATTTGTTAAGGTACAAATTTTGATATGGTAGCTCTAGCGTATGACTTCTACCAGCTCCCAAGAGATGCTGATGCTGATTGATGAATCACACATTAAATAGCAAGGTAATAGAGTTTCTACTATTTGGGAAAACCCAACATCATAAACCAATACATCTTCTGGAATTCATCTTTTAGAAAACTCACTTTAGAAAATTCTGTGGATTGTCTGTGTTGTTCCCTGTTACTATGAATCATTTAAAAGATTTTCTAACCTTCTAACTGGGAGACCAGTCAAAGGAACTGGAAGTCCCTCTACTTTATTTTACATGCCATAGATTTCTCCTTATGGCCCATGAGGTAATAGGAAAGCTATGGTGAACTAGTACACAGAGAAGTAAAATTTTCCACTAAAGTCTCTATATTTGTATAGCTACCAACTTTAATGAAGAGGTTGTATTCTAAGAATCTTGTAACAAGTTCCTTAAAGACTCATCTAATCTTTTATTTATAGCTAAGAAGTGTTAGGTCAGAAGATGCCAATTTATTCCCCCAAGACCCATGGGCAATGGAAGAAGAGAAGAAGGTTGAGTTGGATGGAATTATGCATGACTGAATATCCAGGTTTCAATGCACAAATCTCTATCATAGAACTCTCTATTTGCACATAAAAAGCTTTCTAAAGAAAATATGAGCTCTTCAATAATAGTGTGTACCTTATATTGTAATGCATGATATGGCAATAGAAATGTGTCAAGTTTACATTTCCAAACTTTCCCACTGCCTACATTTTAAGAGACATAAGGGCAGCCATGATTTTCCATCATGAGTAATTTACCCAGAGCATTAACAAACCCTCAGTCTTCTTAGAGATGCAGAACTGTGAAGACAGCTCTCCTGACCCTTTCTTAAAATGCAAGACCACTTGCCATAATTGGGATTTGAGATTTCATACCTACCTTTTTTTTTT
>RJWT010005689.1:0-19820 GCA_004365215.1 Cuniculus paca | reverse complement strand
GTTCTATTTTCTCTTTTACATAATTGGCGCAAAGGAAGGAATAAGGGCTTAAGATTTTAAATGCTATCACTGAAAAGCAGCTAACTTTTAAGTGTTTTGACATGTGGAGGAAGAGTTCAGGGGCCAGCCTGCAATAATTTCGTCCTGTCCATGTTTGATTGCACACCTACACCTACAGTCTGCCAGTCAGCTTTTACAACAAGCACTGTTCATGCCTTCTGTGGCTCCCGGTGCTCATATGGTTTGTTAGGATCCTTTAATTAGTCACTAACTAATTTCATTTTGGACTTGCATAATAATCCTCTTTCAATGCTCAGGTAACTAAGATCAAATTTAAAAGGTGGTTTCCTCAAGGTCATTAAACCAGACTATAGTGTTTTCTGAAACTTCTATGTCTTTGTCAACAGTTCAGGTACAATTTCTGCACAGTTCGGTCCAAGGACTCTTACTCTTTAACGTGACACTAGGGTTAGCATTGACTTGTACAGGTAGAAATGGCACCGGCCAAGAAGTCCACAGAGCTGGAATTGATTCAGGTCAGACTCCCACTGGGAACCCAGGCACAACCCTTATGTTATGTGATACTTAATCCTTTCATCTATAATTTAGAATTATGTGATAGAATGAATAACAGTCCCTCCAAAACAGGGGGCTGGAGACAAAGAGAAATTTACCAGAGATATGAAGATGCCATGCTGTTAAATAGAGAAAGAGGCCACAAGCCAAGCCATGCAGGAGGCCTCTAGAAACTGGAAAGGGCAAGAAAATAGACTCCTCACTAAGATGTCAGAAGCTCTATGGCCTGGCCCACCTCTTAATTTTGGCTCAGTAAAACTCATTTTGGACTTTAGACCTTTAGAGCCAAAAGAAAATAAATTTGTACTGTTTGCCCCATTAAGGGTGTGATAATTTGTTATAACACCAATAGGAAACTAATACAAGATGTTTTCCCTGGCTAATCCCTAGGTTAAATGTATCAAAAGCAAAACTTTTTTAAAAATTACTTTATAGTGCCGGGGATTTAGCTCAGCGGCCTAAGCGCCTGTCTGGCAAGTGCAAGGTCGTGAGTTTGATCCCCGGTGCCACAAAAAATAAATAAATAAAATAAAATTACTTTACAGTTATTAAGATTACATTTAATTATAAAGTTATACCAAACACTTGATACAAAAATTTAATGAATAAATTAATAAATCAAAATAATTTCAAATATTCAAAGACATGTAGATCAAATTTTACGTAATTCCAACTCCTTAAGAGCAACGATGCTCTGCTAATGGTCCCTACAATATATCATGCAGTGACTTCCTCAGATCAAGCTTTTTCTGAATAAACTTCACTTGATAAATCAAAAAAATGAAGACAGTCCCAGGAAAATCCACATAGCCACAGGGACTAAGAAAGGTGAGAGAAGTGAACCACATAAATTCTTCTTTAGACTACACATTCTACTCCATCTCCACCAATTGACAATATCACTGAGTTTATGAAATACAGCAATTCTTTGGAGTAACTGTTTCTTTGGATCACTCCTGGTGACTAATTAGCAGCCCAGATGCTCTGCACATTAGGGCATTTCCCCTTCCAGGACGAGAGACAGATGTTCAAAGGATGATCCTAGCTAACACAGTAGCATCTGGCATTTAGCATCTTGCTGTGACTGATTGTCTGATATATCACATCAACATGAGGTGCAGCAGAGCTCTAGAATGCAAAAACGAGCCCCTGTAGTATCACGATATTCCCTGTGCGACTGGAGCCTTTATATGTTGAAACAGAGAGGAGAAAAAAAAGAGTTACAGTAAAACACAATCATGAAATTGATTTTTTTTTTAATGAAGCCAATCCTAAACAAGTATCCAAAAGACTACTTGGAAAGCATTTGAGAGATACAGAAAATGTAACAATAGGCTGTGTAAAGACATGCCACTGTCTGGGGCTGTTGTTCCTGAAAATGTCTAAGGTAGTATAACAGATTGGTCAAAACTACAGATTTTGGAGTTCAACGAAGGTAGTTTGTCTTCCAATAGAGACACACCTTGGAATGTCACACTGGGCTATTCAGGTAAACTTGGGAAAAATAATCTTTAATGTAATATTCACAAATGTAAAATTGGTTCATCATTACCTGATTAGGGAGTCATGAAAACTTTTGAAAATAGTATGCAGAGGACCTAGTATAGAGTTGCCACAGAATTTTACTCTTAAATGATTAATCCTTATGGATTGCCTACCACATGACAGGACACCGTGCTAAAACCTTTGGTTTCATTACTAAGAACAACAAAATATAGGAGAATCCAAGTACAGAATGCCAGGGTGGTGACCCAGCTCTGCTATATACTCTACATACCCTCAGGAAAGTTTTCTTATTTTTTGAGTGCCTCCGCTTCCTGATCTTTAGAGAACTGTTCTCAGGTTTAAATGATAAGATACAGTAAGTGAATTCAGAAGCAGTGCATACTACATGATAAGCCTGCATAAGTGTTAATGTTATTTTATCCATTTAGTTGTCTCTTTTCTTTTCTTTTCTTTTTTTTGCTACAGGTACTGCTATTAGAACATTTTTCAATAAAGAAGGAGAAAGAGTTCAAGTGAGTTGTAGAGCCAAGATTCAAATACAGATAGACTTGCAGTTGGTTTAAGATTTAAATAAGTTAGATGATGCTGGAACCCAGAACCCATCAAATCTATTTTTTTTTCCACCATCACTTTCTGTAATGAACTGGCTTTACAACTTTAGGAAATTCCTTAACCACTACGTATTGCATTTGTATAATGGAGAAAATGATATTATCACTTCATCAGGTAGTAAACATTTAATGAGTTCATACAGGGAATCCTACATTGCAGAGCTTGGCACATAGAAACCTTCAAAATATGTTAGCTACCATAATAAATATCTTTAGTCAAAGTCCTGAATACCAGCAGGCATTTAGTGGCCTATCTCCCTTTGGACAAAACAAGATAAAGTGTTAACTTTTAGCATGTATCCAGATATGTCCTCATACTGTGATACTGTCCTTCACTGTATATGCTGTTATTGTTAGATTCACAGAGAATAGTTCTTGTGTCTTGGAAACACAGGCAATGCCTGACTTTCTCTACAGCTTTTTTTGGGTTGAATTCAATGAATAAAACACTGGCTGGTCAAGGTAAGGATAACTACAGCTGAGAGTATGCTGGCAAGAAGTGACTTTACTAGTGCTAGAGCATTCCACCAGTATAGATTTGGTGTACAGAAACAAAGGTTATTAGTGGCATCAGGGGCTGGGATGCTGGTTGAGAAACAAAAATCATTCAAGGTTAAAGTAAGCACAGGGTAAGAATTATCAGTGATAAAGAAGCACAGTTTCTATGAGGACAAGTTTTATTCTTTGAACCACTAGCATAGCTCTTGTTCTTTTCATACAGTGTTTAAAATGGTAGTGAGATACTTGATTTTGCATTAACAACTTCAGGCCTAGTATGCAAGAAGTATTACAAACCTACTCCCTAGTTGCTTGCCAAAGCAACTTTAAGAATAGGAAAATATTATTTTATTAAGCATCTTCTTTTTTATAAGGTCCTTTTATGTCCCAGTGTTGCAGAACAGGGCCATCTCTGCTTCCTGGACTGACTGTGCCCTATCAAGTATTAGGTTTTGATAGAAACGGTAGTACGGGAGTAGGAGGGTGTCTAGTACACATGCTTAACTTAGTGTATCTCTATGACAAGCATCCAGAGAGACCTTGGCTGATAGGAATGGATACCCAGTGAGGCGCTGCCCAAGGTGAAGTGGATGGATATAGGTTTCATCCGTGGGTTTAAATACAGGAGGATGGGTAAAGTTTTCTGATTACCCAAACATCATGAAGACAAACACTGAACTATAAAAGAAAGTAGGCGAATGACCTTAGGAAAAAATGTCTTTCTTTTACAGTTCTCTTTTATGAGTGGTCCAATAATAGTCATAGGATTCTGAACAAATGAGAGAATCCTGTTTCTGACTCAAAGTTACTCATACTCTATCGACTGATAGGAAAAGCAGTGGCTACAGAATAGAGCCCAGAACATGCCGCGGTTTAATTAAAATGCTGTGAATAGAGAGGTCCCGATACAAAGGCGATTTTCAACACAGGGAAAGGCAATTAAACACAAGGGAAGAAAAAAAAAAAAAAAGAGCTGCCGGTCTTGGTTCACCATAAGCTATATATGTCAGGAAGGGTCATGAAATGCTGTGGTCCTTCTCCAGCAAGGCACATTTCTAATAAAATCACAGCAACAACCACAATGGTTTTAATAATGATAACCTAAGTGCTTTAAATTAATCAAGATAACAAACAGAACCACAAATGAGAGAATCCTGGCATGAAGGGGCATGGAGCTTACCCAATGTGGACCCCCTCTTTGAGAAGAAGAAAACAAAATCACGAATGTACTATGGCTAGCGCACATCCTAAGTGGAATTGCCGTTTAAAAATACAAGATTCCCAGGTAGATTTAAATTTCAAATGAACAATGAATACAATTTTGTGTATAAGAATGTCCCATGCAAAATTACTAAACATACGTTCTTTTCAAAATCCGATATTTAAATTTAAATGGGAGTCTTTGTAGTGTTTTCTTTTTTCTAATTCTATCAACATTGCTCCTAAGGTTTTAAAAAGGGCCAAGAGAATGTGAAAGGAGTCCAAAGGTGAAACTTCCTTAATTTCATAGTGAATCTGTCCCTGAACAGGTGCTACTAATTGCTGCATTTCACAGCTGCAGAAATTAAGACCATGCTTAGCCTGCAGTATTAGATGTGAGGAATCACATTTAAAAGAAATTAGTATTATTGTAAAAGTTTACAGGCATGGCCAAAGTGCTAATAAAGGAGATATGAGCTAGAGTGGAAAGAATTGGAATTATTCTGCCTAAATAAGAGTAAAGAAAACTTTTGAGTACTAATTTCTGTAGTCAAAAACTTATACATAACATCTCAGAACTAGGAAAGAATTTTTAATTTAGTTAGTCCAGCCTGGCTCCAATATTTGAATACCGTCAATACTTCTAGCCAATGAGCATTAGTCACATCGTAACATGTTTAAACCTCAGCTCCCAAGCACAAGCATATATACAAGAAATTCTTTTGTTTTCTCTTTTCATCTCAATAAAATGAAATTTGACTCCAAGGGTCATGTGTGTGGGACACAGAATTTTATGTCACCATCACTAAAGCCCCTTTCCTCTCTCAGAGTCCCTTTAGAGTTCAAGATTTCTTAGGGGTGGAAACTACTTCTCTTCAGTCTGTCACAATCGCCTTTAACATTCCAATTTTCAAGCCACTAGTGATCCCAGCAAAAGCGGTCCTCTTCCCTTCTTTGGAACATGGTGGCAAGACTAGAAACCCTTTGGGGTCCAGCCTTCCTTGAGCCATCTTGTGCTTTGTAGATCAACCAGAGTACTGTCATTGTGACCTGGAGAAGACCCTGTCATCCTTGTATCTGGGCACCTCTGACATTGCTGCTTCTCAATGACAGTCTCTTGCCCTCTTCACCATGAGGCTAGGAAGAGTGTGGAGCCATTGCAAACATAAGTCTATCAAATTTTTGATACATTAAATACTCTATGTCTCTAAAAATCTGTCATGTTAAGTAACTCACTAACTTTAGGAACAATCTACGTGCTTAGTGATCAACTCTGAATTTTTAAAGCTGAATCCCCATATCTTTAACCCATTGGTCTCTGCTGAACCGTAGGGAGCACACACAGATTGTCTAATCTAAGAACGAGGAGGAACTTTAATTTGCATGAAAATGTCTGCTGAGAACACCATGCAGAAGGGGGTCAGTTGAGAAGCAGTGCCTGGTGCTCAGAGGGAACAAAGACCTTGATTAATTATTGACATCTGATAGGGGATGTGGCAGTGCCATGGGGACTTGTCAAATCTGGACTAATCCATCTTCTAAACAATAATCCTTCTAAGCTTTGAAGCCCCATGAGCTGTCAGTTCTGGCCAACAGCACCATTTCCTTCAGGCATTTACTTTATGACTCAACTTTTAGCTCAGTCATAATTTTCTTTCTTCTGAGCAAAAGCCACTGTGAGAGTATAAAGTACACTCCCTCTTAAAGTAAAGGGTCCAGAATTGATCACAAAAAACATGCGGATGTCTACGTGCTGGACAATTAATCTTCATCTCTAAAGATTAGCTGACAAATGGGAAAAGTCCATAGAAAATTTTGATTTGATTACCATAAAAAACTTGTTAATTTACTTTTAGTTTCTCAAGCTTCAAGTCTATTTCTTCAAACTGCCAATCCCTCTCTTCTTTCTATTACCTCTTTACTTTCTTCACTGTGTTAATAACTAAACTTTCAATTTAAAGCAACATCTCTTATAAACCCTTGAGTAAAGGCCCAGTGCTCTTTTTCACATTCCCACTACCCCTGTGATGTCTCCAGCAAAGTATTTCTCGTCTGCTGTTCATTCTCTCCACTGAGCTCACCATATCTCCAAGTTGACTGCTGATGCCTTAGACACTGGGTGGAAATTTGACTCTGTAACATAATGCCTGGCTGTAACCAGTGTGCTTCAACTGCTACCCAAAGAAGACCCCTGCATCCTCTGCCATCCTGGGGCATCTCTGAACTTGCTACTTCTCAGCCACAGTATTTCTCTTGCCCTTTTCACCATGAGGCTAGAGATGAGAGAGTAGAATCCTTTTCTACCCAGGAAGGATGCAAAAAATATGTGCTGATGGAAATCAGTAGTAATGTGTGATAAAATACTATGGAACAGCTTGGGGATGTCTCCCGGCGCTCATTGAAAGCATAAGAGTAGATAGGTGCCCATTCCCAGGGATATATTTTTTTACTTTGTCACTTGTTACTTATTTCATGTGAACGAGTTCTGCCCAAGTCACCATATACAAAAACAGTAGCATTATATGTCTAGCTATAGAGCAATGGTACCTACTAGGAAAGTATATAGTCTCCAATCTCCAGTCATCTGATAGAAAGTTCCACCTGCTTAAACCCTTTAGACTGGAATTTCTCTGGTGGCCTAGGAATTTACAGTAACGAAATAGTAGTAGAAAGTAAAAAAGCAGGGGAGAGGGAGGTGTTCAAAGATAGCTTTCAGACCATGGGAACATGGACAAAGATGAGGACATGGGGTATGGCTGAGCTTCTCTGGACTCTTCTTGGCTTCCCTTCTGTGCCTTGTGAATAAGACAGGGCAAAGATCACTCTGATAAAACAGGCCTGGAGCTAACTCCCAGAAGTACTCCGAGAGATGCAGGGATGGATATGCATGGTGATAAAAGAGACTATCACTCTAAAGGCTCTGATGAATTAATCCACTATGAAAAAAAAGAAAAAGAAAAAACATTTCAATGAATCTACTGCAAGGCTTTGTTTTCAGAGATGACACAGTTGGCAATGCTTAAAAGGTAGAATAAGGTCAGATTTGGCAAAGGGACATGTGTGGGCTCTATGCCTTCTTATGCCTCCCCAGCCTTACCTAGGAAATGAATTTAAGGAGGCAAATTTTACTTGCTGTAATTGGATATTTTTATCTTGATACCTAAACTATCACCAGTGGCTGTGATAAAATAATATATAATGAGTATTGTTTTAAGAACAAAAACACTGTTTGTAAGTTTCAATTGAGCCAATATCTCCTTTTTTAATTTCCTGAGATCTTCTTAGAAAAAAGCAAATTAAACCTATTTGAGGTAGGCTCTGAATGACTGTTATTCAATTCTGTTGGGGGCTTTTAATCTTGGCTGCAACTAGAAAAGAAGATTCACAGTAAAGGGGCCTGGGGGGGTGACTGCTATCTACCCCCATGTTTTCATAAATGGAAGCAGCCAGGCAAACGGCACAGCTGTCACTATTTCCCAAACATGCATCAGGGGTGGGAGCTACTTGAGCAAGGGCCAATGTGTCAGGCAGGTTGCCTCACACAGCAGATCTAAAATTTTATTAGCGGCAATCTGAACTGTTCAGGCAGGTTCTGTGCTTTGTATATATGTATAAAAATAGATCAGTTTGCTCATCTTGCATCTGCCCTGGTCATTCATCAGTTCTGAAAACTCACCTGTAATGTGCACACTGTCCCCTAATGTTTCAAATGGTCAGTGATCAAAAGAAGATGAGAATGGACTAGATAAAATGAAAGATTCACCTGGAACAGAAATCTGAAAAGATTTGTTTAGTCTTCCTCCCCTGAGCATCTTTGCATTGCAGAATCCAATTGGAATGGAAATGCCAGGTTGCTCAGAGAGAAGATTGTCCTTGTAATGTGTCTTGGCCAATTGGAAATTGGCAGCATTCATGCTCTCTTGAGAACAACTTCTTGCCAAGCTTCTAGACATTTCCCAAGACACAGAGGGTTGGCCAATTGGACAACATTTTGCTCAGCACACAAACTTTTCATTGCACCATCCAGACTTTTCAGAACTCTGAACTTTAATAGGTACAAAAAATAATGAAACATCACCCTTTCTTAGAATCTTCCAAATGTCACCATCATGGTCTTCCTAAAAGAGTAAAATACAACACAGATTCCCTCGAAGCTACAGCTAATTAAGAGAGACATTTAAATTATGAGGAAAAACAAAATACGGATGCAGCTGCTTTTTACAGATTAACTAAAAATCCAATTGTGGTCCTTATAAGAACTTAACCTTTTGTTCAGGATCAGTTATAACATCATTAACTTTATCCAAAGAAATATATTTATCCTGGGCACAGACTAGAAAAGGTCAAGAACTGGATTCTAAAACTTTTGAAGAGAAAAATATACTTCTAAATTACTAGATGAATTCAACCTTTTGGAAAAACATTTTGTTTCATTAAGAACCTTTTTCACTGTGGTAGGAGGAACATTGCTAAATCCTTGGCCTAGAACTGGTGGTAGAAATTACATGAATGCCACTTCACTTGAACCCTTCTAAAATTATGTTGTTGATTTGTGTGTAATTAAAAACACCCTTGAAAAATATTCTACAGCCTGTGATGGGGGTCATTAAATAAATTGGACTAATTATAGTTTTACAAATGCAATTGTAAATTAAATAAAGTAACAACCAATCCAATCACAGCTGTTTGGAAGAGTTTGCCGTTTAAAAACTTCACTTATCACCAAATAATATAATTAGGCAATTACCAAGTGACAACTGAGTGATGATTACTCAGTCAAAGCAAAAGGGCAAAAGTTTTAAACTCCCAGAAAAGTCACGAACAGACAGATCACAATAAACCGAAGAGAGTATAGCTTGCCTAATTTTGTCTGGCTTTCTGGTCAACAGCAACTTTGGACCAGATGTTCCCTAGACCCACAATCAATATCTATTAGGCACAGTAGTACAGAAACTAGGTCCCATAATACTCTGAGGGGACCGTAAAAATATTTTATTTTTTAAAAAGGAAGGAAAAAACCTCTTACATAAAAATACATTTTAATATATAATATTATTATAGTCCTCTTTATACCAAAGCAATCATGGTACAACTATTAGGTTTTTTATGGAAGATCCATGAAGGCAAAAGCAACCAGGACCCACACATTCATTACTCAATTCTACTTAAACTATTTCCATAGAAATGTAACATGCAGACCTGCCCAGGAGAGTGACAGGGGCCAGCAAGAAGTGAGACAAAAGATGAAAGAAAAGAAAGAAGAATAGAGGCGAGTAGTATGTGGTGCATGCATACGACCTACACACAGTGATGATGAACCTCTTAGAACTTTCAATGATAACAAACAGGCTGCTGCAACACATGTGGCATCGGTTTGCCCCCACTGGTTGGTAAAGCCACAGGAGGGCAAGTTCTATTTTATCAAGAGGGTGCGAAAGCAGAGGTTTTAAGCTGCATGTCAACAACTCCATGTCCTTCACTACCGCATCTGCGAGTCAGCTATGGTGCCTGACTTATATAATAAGCACTTAATACTTTAGAACATGTAAATGATTCCAGGTGTGGTATGAAAGCTACAGGGTAGAAATAAACAAATATATCTCTGCCACGAAGTTTTTTTTAACCCTACTTCTGTGACTACTAACACCAGCTGTACTGATTCCTCAACAACGTGCTTAGTTCTTTTGTCTATGTCAACCAGTTCTTCCTGCTAGTGAGAGCAAACTCTGAGGCAGTGTAGTTGGTGGCTAGAGTGAGTCTCAGTCTGTCTTGGCTTCTTCACCTACCAGCACCATAACTTTTAAGAAATTTCATACTCTTTTAAACCCCAGTTGCCTTCTGTGTAATACAGAGATTGGTCTATAGATCAGATATCAAAAGTATAAAACTGAGGTAATGTATGTGTTGGTCTGATCAGGGAGCCCAAGGGAGATTTCCACAGCTGAGGGCCCCAGGTTAATATGTGTGCAAGACATTAGCAACAACAGCAGGCAACATGGACCAGAGAAGAATGCAAGAGCACAAGAGACGCCTGCATCTTTCTTGTATAATTCTCATGCAGGTTGTTATCTCATATTTATATTCTTACATAGTACCATATCCAGCGCATGAATGTTTACCTGTGCTAAGTCATAGTTACATAACTGAATCCTACTGTGCCTACGCTAGACAAGTGGACTCACGTCCTTGGATGCCCCTGATCTTTGAAGCAGTCTGAGTGATTCCCCAGTGTGTCCCTGCAAAACTCAATGATTGCTACATGGTTCTGTCCTAAAGAAACAGGGTTTTGTCCTGGCAAGCTTGTATCACTGCATTTAATAGACTCTTATGTAAAGCTTCTCAGAAGATACTTTATTACAGTGATCCGTGCATACCTTTGCTTACAACAGCACAATTCGTAATAGCTAAGTCTTGAAAGAGACCTAAATCTCCATCAACAGATGGATGGGTAAAGTACATGTGGTAGTTGCACACAATGGAGTACTATTCTACCATAAAGATCAATAAACTTGAGTAATTTTTAGAAAACTGGATGCACCTTGAAATTATAGTATTAAATGCAATGAATCAGACATACAAGCTTAAATATCACATGGTTTCTCTTATTCAAGAACACAAATTATAAATAAAGAGCAAAATAAAACATCAATAATAAGAAGTAGGGATATATATCTTTCTTAAAGGGGAAGGCAATCAGGAGATGGAGGGAAAGAGGAGGGAGGGGAGAGAAAGAGGATGAGAAAGGAATGGAGATGTATTATGTACATGCAACAAGTCCCCACAGAGAATGTAAGCATTATGTGCTACAAACATAGACTAAAAAATGTTCTAAAAGAAGCAATGTTCCTGAAATGCATCCTAAAACACATTCAGTCAACTCATTTTCCATGCAACTATTAACAAAAGATGTGTTAAAATAAAAAGTAAAGCTAAATGGCTGTTTGGTGACCCAAATGACAGTGAGCTGCATCTTGTCACTGGAAACATAATGAGGGGAGAGTATGATTTACAGGTACAGAAGTGTTGACAGGATACTGAGAGTGAGAAGTCAGAAGATGGAAGGAGGTGAGAAGACCAAGGGGCCTGAACAGGTAAATCCACAGTGTCCTCGTTAAACTGCCTTCAGATCTAGGTGGGTTTTCAGTGCTTTTGTTCCAGTACAGGATGAGGACAGCTATGAAGTGACTTGCAGGCAGGTGGCACAGACAGGGTTAACACACTAAACAGTAGGATGATACCAGATCTGAGCCGGTCAGGGTAGCAGCCAGGAGATGTTATTACTCTACTCACGTGGCACACAATTTGAAACTATTTGTTTACTTCAAGAATTTTCCATTTAATATTTTGTCAACCAAAGGTAAGGAAAATTGAGGAAAATGAAATTACATCTAATAAAGGACTACTGTACTGTCTAGTGGAGAGGAGGCAATAATGAATGGATACACAGACATAGACAGAATGATATCGGTGGAAGTAAGTGCAATGACCCAGAGGAATGCTGAGCAAAAGGATGGGGTCCCATAGAAACACTTAATACAAAGTGGGCACAGCTAGATTAGCTGGGCAAGGACTTCTCTATGAAGCCTCTCCATTCTTTTTCATCTCAATTTACCTCTCATCTGTCATAGTCTGTAAGAACTAAAGCTGACCTACTCTTTTACAACCTCTGAGGTGCTCCCATCACAGTTGTAAAATGTTATCAGCTTCCGATTTGGGGTCACAGGAGTGCAGTAAAGAGGTTAGTCACATGTGGTCTAGGACCAACAAAAATGGTGTTTGTGAGCTCAGGATGTAGTTGGAGTTGCCTGCCAGATACTGGGGAGAAATTAAATGACTGAGCCTGCAGTAGGATTCCAAAAAAACATCATTTCAGACTCCAGCACCTTCAGAGAACAGTAGCAATTCAATGGAAAACCACTTACTTAGGATAGAAGCCAATAAAAGCTTACATGAAAATTTTTTGTAAATTTTTATTTATCTAATAGTTAATGATGAAGGAAAGTTCAAATGTTTTACAGGAGTACAGTCACTAGTTTTTTCTGTTAGATTTATGGAGGCTCAAGACGTTTTTCTCTTATGTCTCAATATTTCACATGAATAGCATCCAAATATTAAATATTTGACATTTAAGTATAAAGTTTTCTCTAAAAATTTTAGTGTTACATTGTCTTTTTCACCTATTTTGCTAGAAACTTTTCTAAAATGAGAAGAATAAAAAAGGCCAGCCAGTACCAAGATTTTTCAAATATAATATACAGTTATTACAGCACATTGCAAATACAAACAGTCTAATGTATTTACATGAATGTTATACAATTTAAAAAAAGATACCTATTGACTCCGTGAGCCTTATATAATCTAGCCCTGCAACCTATTTAGGCAGGTACTAATTCTACCCATTATAATAAGCAAATGGAATAATGTGGTTTTCAAGCTTTGTAAGTCACACTTCAGTTAATTTTAATTTTTTCCAGTTAGCACGTATGAAATTATTGAAAATTTATTCATTTTAGAAAATGTTCTGCATTCATTTTGTGCCCATTTGATCCTTTAAATTAAACCAATTAAGTCCTATCTGCATGATTATTTCTGTTATAGAAAGATGATTGAATTTTATCAGTTTCTCCCCTAGTAGCAAAAATCATACATGTACCTATTACACTTAAAATCAGCCCTTTCTTCCTTCATTGTGACACTGTTAGTTGCCTTTCTCAGGTACTAGTAGCACTCTCTCTCCAAAATATAGATAGAAAAAAATTCTTTTTCACCAGTTCCATAATATTCTTACTCTGGCAAGTGCATATATCCTTTTTCTTTCTTGTGTATATTCCAGATATTTAACCTGTAAGTGAATTGTATTTTTCTAGTCATAATATAGAATTTATACCTTAGAAGACAATGTTTCTCTGACCATGCAGCCCATATGCACATAAGGACTTTCAGTTTTGTATTTTGCTTAATATCTAACCAAGAATATGCATTAGCCTAATTTATATTATCCCTTTTCTGCTTAGAATAGAATTCCAGAAAACATAGACGTTATGCATTAAGCAGTAATCATTCCATCAGGATGTGCCATTGTTTTCTCATCATTTAAACCATTTAGGTTTCTTCTATAACCGTCTCTAAATTCTTTCTCACTTTCACCTTTGTCCTTAAGTTCTTTTATATATGGTCACTTCTGACCTCCCACTTGGGTCTTTTTTATTTCCTCAGAGCAACTTACGTCTCAGTTCTCTAGATTATTCTGTATTTGTGGATGAATCTCCATATTTAAAATAATCTACCCTGAGCACACACTAACTTCATCTCTAACTACTTTCTGAAAATCCATCTCTACTGGCACCATCATTATGCTCATTTTCCTGCTAGCAACTTTCTTCAGGCCTCATTCCCAAGAATGTTGTCCAGGGCAAATCAAAGCATCAGCACTTTAGAGGAAAGAGGCTGTCTGTTTCCATTTCTTCTAAAGTACCATGGCTGGCCCTAAAAATAATATCTTCCACCAAAATAATATTCTTAAATTCAATGTCAAAGTCTATTGCCCAAGCCATGGCCAGATCTGCAAAGTCGGCTTCAATTGTTCCTTCAGGTATTTATTTCCAAGTTTCTAGAAGTTCTAGGGCCATGGGCCCCCAGAAGGTGAAAAGGAAGGAAACACATTTCTTATAATAAAAGGATGAGAAAAGCCATTGAACACATTGTGTGGGTCATTTCGTGCTAGCAGCAAAAGGACTGACTATTCTTAAAATATAGAAATGAAAAATGGATGATTTAATAAGAAGTTCTGAGACTTCGCTGGTCTTATATCTTATTTCTTTCATTTTCAGAGATACTTCTAAGGAAGTTCTCATAAGAGTCACTATTTGTCATCAATTTGGTCCTTTAAAAGTTCAAGTAATCCAAAAGATTATTTTGTTGACACTTCATCTTTAAGAAGAGTAATTACTCCAAATATTCTCCAAATGCCTGATCATTGTGGGAAGACAAAAAGTGGTATTTTTCTCATTTCCATATTAATTTTTAAATTTTATCTGTCTATACATCTAGCTGAGGTGTGACCAAATAATATAGTGAGTGTTTGCATTTTTAAAATTTATTACAGAAAAGGTGGTTTTTCATACTTCTCAAGATACTCTCTCTTGTCTAATGCAGTATTTACTCCATCATTCTTGCCACTTCTGAAGCAGTTCTGGAGGTCCTCTTTCCAGAGTGTCTTTAGTTTCACTATCCTCTCTACCTCTAGGTCCTGAATTGATTCAAAATGCTTACCTTTCATGGTCATTTTGACTTTGGGAAAGAGCCAGAAGTTACAGGGTGTCAGATTGGGTAATAAAGAGAAGAAGGACACACAGTAATGTTTTTATGAGCCTGTCTTTCCAAGATGGTACTCAGGAGTAGCATTCACTGTATTTTTTGTCACACACCCTAAGGATACTCATGAAAGGGAACTTTCAGAACTGCTGTGGAAAATTACAGAAATGATGGCATAAGTATGTTTGAAAGGAGGGGGTATTTTGAGACTGATTAATGGTAAAGTGTCTTTTACTGAAATCACTTAATTTAAATGTTCACTGTGTATTTTGACCACCCCTTGTATATCTATATCTCCATCCTAATTTTCATCCCATTTACATGCAGGAAGAAAAAGTTCCCCACATTTTCAAAAGTGGTCTACAGTATTTTGTTTTTACAGAAAAATTAGGAGAGAAAGCCAATTATGCAAGACTCCATTTAGTTTTGATTGCCTTAAAATACAAACTGTTGAGGTTTTACAGGCTCACACTAAAGAAAGAAAAATACCGCCTAATTCCAGATATCTTGTAACTTATGAACCACTAAGCATAAAATCATTGAGTCTCCAGGGCAAGACAGAACCTAAAGTGGAAACAAGGAAATCAAACTGGTCAATAATGAAGAACAAAAATAAAAACTTTCATTCCTGAACAAGAATAGTTTTTAGTTTTACAATATTTGCTCTTTTTATTTGTTTATTTTGGGTCTCTATACACGTGGTCATAATCTTCCTCCTATCCCTCATTTCTAATGGTTTTCTAACCCAACTAACACTTAGGGTACATTATTAGTCAAGCAATGACTGGAGCTGATAAAAAATTAAAAATAATTATGTGTTATTTACTCCCTTGAACATGAGTCACAAACTCAAATGCTTTCTAGAGCTAAACGGGCAGCCTATGGCATTGCACAACTCCAAGGCATTGTTCATTCATGCTGCATTTCACATTATAGTACCCTGGGAATAATAAATAAAGGGAGTCAGGAAACTCAGTGGTACCACGGCAGGTAAAGTAAACATGTAAAGTAGTCCTGGAAGAACAGTAAGAAACAGAGGGCCTGTCACCAAATTGGAGGGTACCGGACCTTGCCAAGAAAGCAAATGAGTATCTGCAAGGAGATTTTGGGCAGTGGGTCATTCTAAAAATAGTTCAGGGAAGTATTTGTTTATGAGCAATTAGACTGTGTCTCTTATATTATTAAAATTATTATAACCTTTGTTTCTGTTTTTTTAAATTCTTTCTCAACTACCCTATTTTAGAGAGAATTTTAAATTCTAAAGGCATTACATCAGAACGTCCATCTTATCCCAAAAGCAGTTGAATCGCTTGTTTATGTTGTTGATTATTACAGGAATGTAATGATAAATCCTTGTTTCTACAGACACATAATTATTAGATCTAAATGAAGTTATTATTTAGTGTAAGATGATCATCGCTTCCTTGTTTCTTCCTCCTGTTCTCACTTGCTTGTTGACTGTTCAGGGATGTGTGATTTTCCTATATGAGTGAGAAAATCTGCAAAATGGCATGACTCTTACCTACTGAAAGCTTACAGTATAACTAACACGAGTTTTTTTTTTTTAAATACACTCATAGATTAAGAAAGAGAGAAATTTTGGATATATGACAGCCATTGAAAATAGTCCTTAAAGATGGACCAAGACAAAGTGAGGAAAGAAACATGAGAATATTAGATTGGTGAGGATACAGAGGCCAAAACAGTGTGGCCCATCTAAACCAGGTAGCTGGATCACCCGCAGCCTGCAGAGAGTAGACAAGAGGGTAAGGTTATGAGAAAGGCAAATTGAACACTTACATTATTCTAGGTCACTACTTCTTAGACAACTTGTCTTTTTCCAGATTATTCTCCTGTTACCCCAACCTTGAAATAATGCAGCCCAGACCTCAATTTTTGAACTACTCGCATTTTCTATTCACATTCACCTCTTTTATGACATTATTCTGAGAACTCCCAATCTCATATCTACAACTTATACCCTGAACTCCAGACAGGTATATCCAGTTACCTACATGCCATTTGTGCTTAGAAGCCTAACAAGCATCACAAAATCAAAAGCAGTACCTTTCATATCTTAGTCTGTTTGGGCTACTATAACTGAATAATATAGAGTCTGTGTGGCTTATGGGGAACAATTTATTTCTCAGTTATTAAGTCTTAAAATCCAAGGTCATGTACTAGCAGATTCAGTGTCTGGTGGTAGCATTCTTTCTCTTTGATGGTGCTTTTTCACTTTGTTTTCACCTGGTAAAAGTGATAAGGGGTTTCTATAGTCTCTTATGAGAGCACTAACCCCATTCGTGAGGGTTCTACTCTGATGACCTAATCACTTATCAAAGACCCCACCTCCAAATATCATGATATTGGAGGATTTTAACATCCGAATTTTGGAGGGGACACATTCTGTATACAGAAGTGCTAAAACTGAGTTCCTGATATTCCCCTGCCCACCTGAACCTTCCCCTGATCAGCTGACTTTTTTCCTGATATTCAGGCCAAAAATCTTGGAGTCATTCTGGTCTCCTCTGCTTCTCTCACACCCTCAAACAACTACTAGAAAATCCCATTGACTTTATCTTAAAAATGCAAAGCTGTACAACTTGACCACTTGGACTGAGTCATATCATCTCTTACATGGATTTCCTGAATATCCTCTAATAGGTCCTCCTGTTTCTCCTCTTGCACACAGCATCCTCTACACCGAAGCCACAGTGATTTAGTGGGAATGCAACTGAATATATGTCTTTTGTCTACTCAGAATATTAAAACAGCACCCATCTTGCTCATAGGGCAGCGCCAAAATCTCCCATGGTTGTACTGGCTTCCACTTCTCAGCTTCAGCAAAAGGTGCCTTCTGTGTTGCTCCGCATTTCCTTGAGCTGCTAACTGGGTGTCCAGGTATCTCCTTTATTTTCTTATGCTCTTCTTTACACTGCCTCTTTCCAAGAGGCCCACACAACCCATCCCATCAAGAACTGGATTCTCCCACTGATTCACACACATCTCCTTCTTTAATGTGCTTTTTCCATAGAACTTTTTCATAGACCTTATATGTTATCATGTTTCTTCTCTGCTCCCGTGGTGATGTAAGCACTAGGAGGGCAGAGACCTTCGTAGATTTAGCTCACCATTGTATCCTCAGCATCTAAGACAGTGCTTCCAAGGTAAAAGGAACTCAATCAATACGTGGTGTTTGAATGAATGAAGGATGGCCTTAAACAGTCACAAGTAATTAGATACCTCTAAAAATGCCCGAATTGAATCTGAAGGAAAAGTAAGGAGCCCCAAATCTCTGTTCAAACCTTGCACTAGATCTCTGAGGCAGAAAAGGCATTGTTAGAGCAACTATTAAAAATCAAAATCTCAGAAAAATTCCCATCACCACCACCACCCCATAATAATCCCATCTCTTTATCTCTGACTACATGCAGTTTGTTATTAAGGAAAAAGTTCAGATTGTAGAGGAAAAAGAAAACAAAAAAAAATTCTAAGTTAAAATCCCAGTTCTGTTAGTGAATGTCAGTTAATTGGATATATGGAGTGGAAGTTATAATTGAAATTTTTATGGAATGCAAGGATTAGTGACAATTATTAATTATATATAAAGAATACAGAAGAATATGAGTGTTTATAAAATCTTCATCTCTGCCTTAATAATTCACTAGGAAAGACAGAGCACAGTCAGTTTCCTAAACTTGTCAGCTTATATTTGCATAATTTATTCCCTAAAATTTTTGCTAATGTCATGGGTAGAAATTACCAACCAACATTTAAGTAACATGCTCAGCAATAAAATGTGTTTTCTACACAATTCCTTTTATGTATCATTAATTTTTATGTATCATTAATTTTTCTATGACCCAAGTTTTCAATTCTGTTCCTATTGTCTGATTATTTCATCAACTCTCAATCTCTTTCAGTTTCCCCATCCCCCATGAAAATTTTTATTGAATTAAAAATACATTTATTTCCCATTCTATCCTCTCATAAAGAAAACTTTAAGAATTAACTTTAAAACTAAAGAGGTTAGAGTCACTGTATTGCACTTCAAATTTACTATATAATTTCTATAAAAAGCAAGGTAGGTTATTTCAATGATTCTCAAATATTTTGATCTCATGATCCCATTTTACTCATAAAAATTATTGAGGCCTCTCAAAGAGTCTTTGTTAATACAGGTTATTTCTATAAGTATTTACATAAATAAATTAAAATAGAGTAAAATTTTAAACACAAGTGTCTTGGTTACTTTTCTCTCATTACTGGGACAAAATAACTGACACCCAGAGTTAAGGAAGGAAAAGTTTATTTAGCTTACAGTTTGTAGATGTTTCAGTCCATAATCAGCTGCCTCTAAAGCAGAGTGGTATGGCAGAGAGTCAATAGTTCAAGATGGCAAAAGACAGCAAGAGCAACAACAGTAAAAACAAAAGACAGAATATAAGCCTCTTTTCCTGCCTGTATTGTATGCAGGCTACTGGCACTCAGGTGGGTATAGCACTCACATCATCTCCCTGCCCTCCTTTTGCACAGGCTCAGGATGTTTACAAAGTGAGCACCTTGGCCCCCTGTTGAGTCACTTAAACTTCTAAACTTCGCAAGTCAACACAATGAACAACTTCCTAGAGCAGTAAGGGTATGTCCTCTACACCCTAGGATGTAGAAATGCTAAATTACTTAGTTAACATTTTAGACTTATTAAATTGACACAACGTATCAACCATTACAATCCACCCCTTGTCAACTTAGCAACCAGACATATTTCTTTAAACCAGCCACCAGATAAAAGGCATGGCTAATCTTAACATTTTGCAACCTGAACATTGTAACACAACTTAACAATCCTTAAGAACCAGTATTAGGTGTATCAACATTACATCACATTAGAACAATAATATTCTGCCCCTGCCTTCCCCAAAGAACATCTCTTTATGCAAAAAAGGCATTTAGTCTGTCTCTAAGAGTTGTCACAGTCCTAACAGTTTCAGAATTGCTGAAAAGTCCAAGTCCAAGTCTCCTCCAAAATGTAAAACAAACTCTTAGCTGAAAGCCCCTGTACAAATGAAAAGCTAAACATTTCCAATACTCAGTGGCACAAGATAAACATTTTCA
>RJWT010005688.1:0-30500 GCA_004365215.1 Cuniculus paca | reverse complement strand
TCCTCACCAGCTCCCCTGTTTAGCTTCACCCACACTCCTCTCTCTGCCAGAAGCTAAGCGAGCCTCTGTTCCAATCCTCAGAGGTCCAAGGATGTGAGATGCCTGGTTGAATCATACTGCCCTAGAGGTAACAGGTCTCCAGTCTGCTTTCTGTAAACAGAGGCAAAGGTGGCAGCTCCCCAGCTGCTGTGAGAGCCCTGTGCATAACTGAAGCAGCTCCCAGCTTGACCCTGGCACTGGCTGTGACCCAGGCTTCAAACTCTGATTCTAATTTAGGCATGCTTCTCCTCCTCGAATAGCTTTGGGAGCATTGAGCTTGGTGTAAGGATCTGAGCTCTGCACCACTGATTCCTGCAGCACCCAGGACCCAGCTCTGGTTCCCTCATTACAGCTCTGGACAGTGTTCTCTGTTGCTGACCTTTCTAAAATCCATCTTGTTGCCCTTCCGCCTCTTGGTGATCAACCTTGAACCAGGAAGCTTTTGTGCCCTCTGAATACAAAACTATACTGCCCTTGGCCCAGCACCTGTGGCTCCCAGGCCTCAGACTCTCAGAAATGCAAAGGGAATTGACATTTGCTGAATCATTTCCAGCAGCATTGTGTACCAGGCATTGTGCAAGTGACTTCAATCCTCAAAGTGACTGTAGAGAACATTGTTGTCACCATTCTGCAAAAGGGGAAATCAAGGCTCTGACAGGTTTAGTAAGCTACGTGTGTCCCTGCCCACTTTGCTGTGTCATTTAGTTCAGGAATAAAGAATAACTGAGACCAAAATGATTTGGAGAGCCAGATGCACATTCTGGAAATGGGCAAGATGGGACCTCCGCTGGCATCCTCAAGGAAGTCACAGGCAGGAAGGGAGTTCCAGCCCCTTAACTCTGGGGTAAAGCACTCATCTAATGAGAAGTTCCTCTCAGGTAGGGTACCACAGCTCAGGATCTCAAGAGGCAGGACCAGAGCAGTGGGCAGAAACATGCGGGTTCCCAAGATCCCAGCTTGTCACTCACCAGCTGCACAGTGTTGGACGGTCATTTCACCCTCTAACCATGTTATGGGAGGGGAAGGACTGGGTGACCCCTCATATGCCCCCAAATTCTATTATTCCATATTGGGGCACAGATTCTTTATACCTGAAGGGGGTGATGATCAACATGTTAATGATATTAATAATAGTAAGAGAAAAAAGCCTCACATTTATTGAGATCTTGTTATGTGCACACATCATGTTATGCATTTTATATGCATTACCTTATTTCATTGTCAATCCTCTAAGAATCAGTTTTATTCAATTTTGCAGATAAAGAAACTGATACTCAGGGTGTCTGTATCTTTCTTAGAATCACACAGCTGGATATTGGTGGATCTAAGAATCACAGCCAAGCTGTGTGACACCGGAAATGGTGACCTTAGCCACTATGCAAGGACTTTATAATGGCACATAGAAGACTGTGCCTAACCCTGCCTAGGCTGTCTTGAACGCAGTTTCAAAGGGTAGGGATAGGGCTTGCTTTGTTCAGGAGAAGCAGACTAGGACTTAGGAAGTTTAATCTATATCCAATGGTTTTGATCTGTTCCATGGCTCAAGCGCCACCCCTAAAATGGGACCAAAGAACAAAATAAAACAAAAATTTTAGCCAGGGACAATGGAGTACACCTGTAATCCCAGTACTCTGGGAGGCTGAGGCATTAGGATTACACATGTGAGCCCGGCCTGGGAACTTAGCAACTTAGTGAAACCTTGTCTTGAAATAAAAAATAAAAAAGGGTTGGGAATGTAGTTCAGTGAAAAGTCCTTGGCTTCAATGCTTTGTACCCCCCCAACCCATACACACTCACACAATACCTTTCAGGAGTTTGTCATAATTCAGTGTAAGAGAGCTTTTCAAAGAAAAGGGTCAAAAGAAGTAATTTTGAAATAGGAAGAAAAAATTTTAAAAGAAAAGGGGAACTAGGAAGTGGGGAAAAGGAAGGAAGGGGAGAGAAAAAATGAGAAAAGAGGGATAAAATAGAAACAAAGCCTTAGAAATGAGGAGGAGAAGAGGGGAGGGGAATGGGGGAAAAAAGGAATCAATATATATCATGTACAGATACAAATTCCCTGTAATGAACGTGATCATTATGCATATCTAAATTATACCAATAAACTTAATTTAAAAAAGAAGATCCCGATTGTCTACAATTTATGGTTGGAATTTTGGGTTCTCTCATAATTCCATACCCTCAGGATCCCCCTCCCACTGACTTAATTTCTCCCTCCACGTTGTCCAAGTCAGTAGACAAGCACAGGAGGAGGTCCCCTCTTTCCTTACTTCTTCATACAGTCTTCTTACTCATCTTCATTCCATCCATTAATCCACCCATTCATAATCTCCCACCATTCTTTGAGGAAAATTTATTCAAATATCTACCTATTCACTCACCCAGATCTCCATTCACCCACACATCTACCCACTTATCTATTTACCTATTCATTCATCTATTCACCCATTTACTATCTATCCTCCCTCCCATTCATCAAAACACAATTATGCATTCAGTCATTTACCAGCTCAGTCATAAATTTCATCCATCATTCCACAGATTCTCCTATCTATATACTCATTTACCTACACATCCATCCACTCATCATCCACCCACTCATTCATCCATCTACCCATTCATCTATTTATTTTTCCATTCCATCATTTCTATATTCACTCATTTATTTATCTACCTCACTATATATTCATCAAACCGTAGTGCTATTCATTTCTCTACTCATTAATTTATCTATAAAGTCAATCTACCTATTCTTCTCTATCTTTCCTTCCAACTAGTCTTCCATCAACCTCATACAATTTATCTATCATCTCATCTCATCTTACCCTCCATCTAGCCATCCAGCTTTCCACCCATTCATTCTTACATTCATTCCCCAACATACTGTGACCACCTACTACATTCTAGGCCCTAGATTATATGCTAAAGATAAAGAGGTGGATAAATAACAAGTTCTGCCTTTGAGAGGATCAAATTACAGTGAATAGAACGGTGTCACAAAAATAGGCAATTGCAATAGGTTATGACTCACAGAAAACTGTGGCATTTGTAGGGAGGGTTCCTGTGGTGATCAAAGTATGGGGATCAAAGAAGGCTGACATCTAACCTGGGTTTCAACAGGCAGTAGAGAGTTACAAGATGAACAAGTGAAGTGAGTGCTAAGCAAAGGCAAATGCATATGCAAAAGCGTGTAAATGAATGAGGACAAACAAACTCTAGAACACTGGTTCTCACCAAAAGGCAATTTTGCTTTTCAGGTGACATTTGGCAATGTCTACAGACATCTTTGGGGGAGACAGATACCACTGGCATCTAGTGGGCAGAGGCCAGAGATGCTGCTGAGCATCCTAAAATGCATGGAGAAGCCTCCACTCCCAAAGACTTATTCATCCCCCACTGCCGACAGCGCCAAGGTTGAGGAGCTGAGAAGCCTGTTCTAGAAAGACAGCAAGTGGTCTAGGATGGCTGGAGTGGAGAAAAGAGGAAACTGAGGAAAACACCCCCACAGAGGTAGTGGGAGCTTGGCCACAGGCTGCAAACCACCTTTACCGAACAATTCCTTGAAATAAGATTTACATTGGCATCAGGGACCAGAGACAAAACCGGCTCAGTTGCTGCCCTCCAGAGCATTGCAGTCCCACTGGAGAAGTAGCACAACTGCACACGGGGAGATGAACCCCTAAGAGTTGTACTCTGCGTGCCAGTTACTCCACCAGGATCTTCGTAAGTGTTACAGTATGAATTTCTTACATCAGTTCCATCAAATAGTTTCTATTTTCTAGATAAGAAAGCTGAGGCAAGGAAGAATTTTTATTTTACTTTTTAATGGTTGTAAAGGCCATTGGGCCAAATTCAGTTGACCACCTAGTTTTTTATAAAATATTATTGGAGCACAGGTTAAAAGAAAAACTAGCTCTACATCACACAGTAAGTAAGCAGTAATACACCAAATCTATGCCACCCAGCCCAACAACTCAAGGTGGCTGACTCAGGGCAGATCAATAGTAGAAACCCTGATGGCAGTAATGCTCCACAGAGGTCACTGGAAGAGCACAATTTGACCTTGAGCAAAGAAGAGAAATCAGAGATGCAGGAAAGATGGAATTAGGAAAGGCACAGGTGAGCAAGAATGTGGCAGTTCTGGGAACCCTTGGTGCTCAGGGGACTAAGGGTGAGAGGGAAGAGGAAGAGGTCCCACTGGGAGCCATGGCAACAAATGGCACTGGGCCCTCAGGTCCAGGTAAGATACATGTAGGTATAGAACAAAAAGGAACCACCACACAAGCATCAGAATACTCTGTCAGCAGCCTCTGAAGAATGGAGAGGAAGAGGAACCAAGAGGAAATTCATGTTTTGGACCTCAGTTTGTTTCTGGCCTTCTGACTACAGAAGCTGCCTCTCCCTTACCCCTGTGGTTTCCAGAGGAAAGGGCGCCCATGCAGAAGCCAAGGAGAGCCTGCCACCTGGGCTGCCATAGCCAGGCCTGGAGGGAACACAGAGCTACTGTCTTTGGAGGCATCACATTCGCCTCTGCTAAGAAAGATCCTCCTCGCACCCCTGCCAGCTCGTACACACTGGCCACAGACATCTCACACATGCAAACACACACACACACTTCCCAGATAGGAAGGTCTAATGAACAATGCTCATGAGACAAGGGAGACAGTTTGCTGAAGAAAATGCTTGCTAGCCCTACTGCTCTGAGCCACACCGGGGTGAGAGGCTCAAACAGAATCAGTTTCATCCAAGAACTCTGAAAAGAGATAGGAAGGGGAGGGGCCTGCTTCTGCAGTAGCCAGAGAGACAAGGCAAAGGAGCCATAGCTCAGGCAGGGGAAAATCTTTGCAAATTGAATTTCTGGCCCTGGTGGAGACAAGCCAGGGCAGCTATGGGAGAGGCCTGACCTCTGTGGAGGAGCCCTGTGCTCCTGGATCACAGAGCTGTCCTTGGCCTCTGGGAAACTCAGGAAAATTTTTCCCAGGAGGAAATATTTGTCCAAGGAACACAGTGTCCCCTGCATGCTGCCCTCTTCGCAGGAAGGAAGATGCTCAGAGACTCTGCCTCTGGAGTGAGTCTTAGAGGTGGGACAGACCAAGCAAGGAGGAGAAAAAAGCCTGGAAAGGACCCTCACCTGTGAAGACCCCAGGAGGTTCATCACCAGCCCTCGGCAGCTTGATGTGGTGGGCTCAGCCCTGCAGTCCTCACTTGGAGAGGACCAGAGTGTGTCATGCTCGGTTGGACTGTGAGGCCCTGGTCAATACAATGCCCACAAAGGAGCATGCTGGGGAGTGAGGGCCAGGGTGAGGGAGAAAGGGGTGTGGGGTGTGCATGCCTGTGGGTGTGTGGCATGTGTACACATGTACAAGAGTGTGTGCACACATGTGTGGAATTGTGAGCGTATGCAGGCACCCAGAGCATGAAGCAGCAGGACTAGGCCTTTTTCTGCTGCCCAGTCAGTCTCTCTGATTCTACATTGATGAGTTACACATAGTAGCCTTCACCTAGCCTGAAACTAGAAAACAAAACCACGAAGGCTGTGGGAAGAGGCCTGAGGACAAGAGCTCAAGGAGTCCCAGTGACCAGCCCCCTACCCAAAGGAAAGTAAACACCCTTGCTAGTGGGCAAGACTGTGGGCCTACCCCACCCTGGACACCCAAATTTTCCTAGTCAGTCCACCCTCCATTGTGCATCAGTGAGGATCTCCAACCGCACCCACAGCAGCAGTAATCTTCCAAGAACCATGGCTCACTATGTGAGTGAATGGGGACCCCATCTTTCTCCTGAGAAGGTCACTTCTGTGCAGTATGTGTCTGGAACCCACAAGAACTGTTTTGTGCAGTGCCACAGAGTCTCCAGAGCAGTGGCTGGCATGTATGAAGCATGCAGTACATACTTGTCGAAGGAATACACATTTGCTTTATTTAACCCTCACACCAGCCCTAAAGGAAGGCAGGCAGCTCTATCATCAGAATTTTCCAAGGAAGAAGCTAAGGCATTTGGAAGCTAAGGATCGCCCAGGAGGTCACTTGTGAGAGGCAGAGTCAGGGGTCCATCTCACCCAGAGCTGGCTCCATCCTTGTCCCAACACAAAAGCCTCTTGCATGGTAATCAAAGGAGCACCACCTTAAAATCAGAAATTATGACATGTTACATGAGAGATGGCTGAATTACAAAGAGTGAATTACTATGACCAGAGTCAATCAAAGGAGAGAGCTTCATGGGGAACTGAGGAAAAAAAGAATGGAGAGGGAATTCAGAGGGCCCAAGGCCTTCTCTTAGGGAACACTGGCATGTAGTCTACCATGAAGAAAAGCCCTGGCCCAGAGGAAATGCTTCATATGGACTCAGGATGCAGACCCCACAGAGGCAGGACTCTCCTTTCAACAAGAGCTGGATCTGGCAGAGTTGGTGCCACTATTCAGAGGCATCTGGCAAGGCAGGGATTCCCTGTGTACTCTCATGATTGGGGACTCCTCCCCCGCCCAGACTCTCCGCAGTAAATCAGCCACTGCCATCTGGGCCACCTGGAGAACCGGACATCATGAGAATATTTCAATTCCCCACAAAATAACCTTGAGCTCATCTGAGTGAGAGCTGGTGCTGCCACCCAAGCCAGGACCCCTGAGGCCTGACCCAGCTCAGCTCTAAACAAAGTCCTCTGTACCCTGCACCCCCAGGCCAGGACTGCTCAAACACCTATGGAGAGGTCCAGCTCCCTCGGCCATGGAGAGATCATTATTTTAGAATGTGCCCGCACCTCTGGGAAGTGTCAGGGCACAGAGCAGAGTGAAAATAACAAACCAACACCACCCAACAACAAATGCCGCACATCACACAGGGACCTGACAAATGAAGAAAACATCTTGGAGGGGTGGAAAAAGGGTTTAAGCCTCTAAATCTTGACAAGGCGAGGGAGGTGAGATTGAAGTCGTCAAAGGACAAGTCCCCAAATTAGGGCAGTGTCTCTGTGGTCTTGCGCTTGCTGCTCTTCCATGTCAGGGGCTGGTAGGCAAGGGCTCTAAAGAGGCTGAAGGGTAGACACTGGAGGTCCCCTTTGTCGGAAGCACTAGTTACAGGCCACACTAAGTGATGGGAAATGGGGTCATTAACTTGAGGGTCAGAGAGAGAGCAGGAGCCAGGGGGAAGAAAATGGGCAGAGACACAGGGTACAGGGACACTGCTTATGGAGGGCCCAAGAAGGAGACAAAGCTAGACAGAGTTTAGAGAGCTTCTCATGCCCTTCTCAGGCCTTGAGAAATCTGTCTCTCCTCACTGCTTGACTCACCTACACCTCGTATTCTGAGGACAGTGCCCACTCCCCCACTTCAAGCTCAGCTCCTCCCTCAAGCTCAGCTCACGGCTGAGAGAGGGTGGTGCTGCCCCACACCCTGGCCTCCATGCCTGGGTATTCCTACCCCGGCCATGACAATGGCTTATGGGTGAGCTGATCATCAGAAACTGGAGATGGACTGCTGGACAGAATGTGTCGTGAGTTTTTGCAGCCAAGAGCCGCCATGTTGGGGGAGGGTCTGTCAGAGTTAAGGTGACTGCAGAAGAAACTCTGGAATGAGAAAGCATGATTTGAGCCCTTGGAGCTGGCTCTGCCTGACATTTCAGTTACATAAATTGGTAGGTTTTGTTTGCAGCTAAGCCCTCTGAGTTTAGTTTCTGTTGTTTGCAACCAAAAAGATTTTCATTGATTCAGATGAACCAGGTCCATCAAGAGGTCAAACAGGATGTCATCTCAGGCTGATGACAACTGAGTTCCTTATTTGGGAAGCACAGGAGACAGTGGCCAGGTAGAAAATTTCCCAGAGTGTTGCCAACCAGATGCCACAGGCATTCTACAGGAAGTCGGACAGGCCAGCAGGCTAGGCCAAGGAGTTTCACTGGACCATGGCCTCGCTTCCCGGCAGAAGCCCATACTGCACACAGAGGTAGAGACACAAAGCTCACTGAAGATTCCACCACTGTTTTTCAGATTAATAACCAGTGGCCTAACAGTCATTTTTAAGCCATGGTTACTCTTGTTTAGGACAAGAGCCAGCCTGTGCATCTGTTTACTGCATGTCTCAATTCTACAAATACAGCTTCTTGACATAATGGCCCCCTGTTGGCAACAAAGATTTCTTTTAAAGTTATGGTAAAATATGCGTAACATAAAAGTCACCATTTTAACCATAGTTACGTGCAGAGGTCAAATGACAGTAAGTACATTCGCAATGTGGAGCAATCCATCTCCACCATCTGTGTTCAGAATACTTTCATCCTGCAAAACTGAAACTCCATCCACAAGAAATGACTCCCCATTCCTTCCTGCCTCTGAACACTGGTGACCACCATTCTATTTTCTGTCTCTATGAATTAAGCTATGCTATGAGTGAAATCATAAATATCATCCTTTTCCGATTGGTTTATTTAATTATATTAATGTCCTCAGGTTCATCTATGTCACAAAGCTTTTGCAACATTTTGTAGGTATGTCTGCTGACTTTGACACTTTTGCTCTTTCCTCAGAGGGCCAACTTATCACACCCAGAGTAGGTGGAGTTCAGAGAAGGGAGCCTGTATTTTTAAGGATAGTCCCAGCACTCTTTCAGCAGACTTGAATTGGAGCTGAGCTATTTGTTCTTCATACAGCTGGTAAACTGTCTTGAAATCATTTTCTGACAAGCAACAAGTAATCAGAAGATAGTTCCACCCAGGGGGAAAAAAGATAAAGGAAGATGGTTCCAGGATCCAAAGAATAATTTTGCTTTCTATTGATTTGCCTCATTGGCCTCACATTTCCAATCAACCTCATAAGTCTGGAAGTTGGTGATTTTAGAAGTATCATCAGAGTGTTTGTGATACTTTGCCCCAGGCTCAGAAAATAAAACATTATATGAGTGAATTCATGAGCCTTAAAAAGAATTGTGCTTCTCTTCCTGAGACTCCCACTGATAAAAATGAAGCAGGTGTACCCAAAGGCATGGTCACACATAAACTCAACCAGAGGATAATGGATCCTGTTTAAGAAACTTTTGCAGATCACCCGTGCTCATCATTCCTTTTTCTGCACTCATTCCCAGGTTCATGTGAGCTCTCACTGCACTGTCGGTCCCATTCTTTCTCTCAGCTCTTTTTGCAGATGTCTCTCTATCCCTAACTCAAATCTGAGACTCACCCTTTTGGCCCCAGACATTGCCTACATGCAGCTTTGCAACTAGATACTCCTGGTGTCAGTCCTGAAAAAGAATGGGCCAGGGAAAGGGAGTGGACACAAGCCCAGAGAGTGAGCTCTCCTGCAGTGCCAAAGCTCAGCCCAAGGTGGGAGACAGAAGGGAACCCTGGCATAAACATCTGGATGCAAATGGCCCAAGATTTCCCACCCCTTTCTAATGGGATCACTCCCCTTGCACAGGCCAGGGAATCCCCACTCCATCTCCTGCCCCTCAGGAGCACCCCTTGCCTTAGCCAAAAAGTCAAGGCCATTTACAGAGTGTGCTCATACTTATGTATCAGGTAATAAGTCCAAAACTTGATATTTTCTTCTAACATAGGTCACATCACCCAGGCCTCAGATAAAGGGCTAGCTTGAATAGCTCAAGATGCTGTGAAATCCTAGACACCCTCCTGACTTAATGAACAGGTTGGTTTTGTCCCACTGATGTGAAGAATAAGAATCTGGGTTAGAAGTGCATTGAAAACCTTGCAATGCTGTTATTCAACAAGCATATGTCACACACACACACACACACACACACACACACACACACACCTGCCCTCCACCCTAGTGGACATAGGAAAATGGCAGAGAGAAAGAGGCTTTGTTGGAGTTGGGTCCAAGTGCTGATTTTTTTAAGACCCTTTTATCTTAACTCTGCTTCCATAAAATGAAGGTACTATGCTCTGCATCAAAAGATTGAAGAATTAAGTAAAAGAGAGGATGTCAGACTGATTTAAAGATACTGAATGTCCCTCTTTCCTTTTTTCCTTTCCCTCAAATAAGCAATAATTTATTGGGAAATTAGACTCTCAGTATTTTCCTTCCTGCTTCCCTCACAGATGCCCAGCCCACCTTAAGCCAGGAAGAGACACACATCTGAAGGGCTCAGGCATGAAGCATTAATTAGGCCACACACAGTGGGCCACGGTGTGTTTAAAGGCACATGTCTACCCTTGGCTCTCTTCCCTCCAGTCTCAACAGAGGACCTTGCCAGTACCTGGCTGTCCCTTTCTGTGTCTTCCTCTGTCCAGGTGGCCACAGAAATTAGAAACTAAGACTACACTTGGCCTTTAAGATTTTCTTACCATAAAGTCCAGCTACTTATGAAGTGGTCTTTATTCCATTTGGTTCCTCACTCTTATTTGACATCTTGAAGTCCTGAAGAAGTACAGTTGTCCAATAAAACATGAGCACTCCTAGGTCCTTGGCAGATGGACCACCAAATTGTACCCTTATCTGTGCCCTTTGCCACCAATGGACAACTTGGACCAAACTGGTAGAGTCCCTGGATACTTGGAGAAGTTCCTTCAGCCTTGACCCTTGCCAAACCTCAGGCAGACCTGTCTACTTGCCTCCAAGAATCTCCCCTATCCAAGACAACCCTAGCTCCACCAAGGACATTTCCATTCAGTCCCTGCAGGAAAAACTGAGGGAGATATGGAAGAAGACATCACTCATGCACAGGGAGAGAGCCAGCCCACAACACACAGTGCTCAAGACAGCTCTTCACCCAGGGACTTAGGAAAAGATGCTAACTACAAGGCTGAAAGCTTAAAAAAGAGGAGAAAAGAAAAGACCATTGCTAAAGAAATGAGAGCCCCCACCTCCAGCCCCAGAGCAGTAGTCCAGTTCTCTCACCATCTGTTTTAGGTAGGTCAGATTTTGTGGCTAAAAAAATGGATGCTGTTCCCATAAATACAGTTCATATTGCATTGCACATATTTATAAATACAAGTGCTGTAGCACCACCACATTGCCTGTGAAGAACGCAGGCAGGTTGTGATTAGAGGTGAGCCAGTTCCTGATTGTGGGTTAATTAGCTCTGCTAATAAACTGCCTGTAGCTTTACTTAAGAAAAATAACATATTTCATCTTAGGTAGAACAATTACAGTGAATGTAAAATAGACATTTTGGCTTCACAAGCACTGAAATGCTTTTTGTGGGGTGGGGGAATGCACACATGCATACAACCATTCTTTTCTTTTAAAAAAGAAAAAAACATTTGCCACCCCCTCTCCAACATTCTGCCTGCCTGGACTGTGGTGAGGATGAACTTAAAGGGGCTGGAGTGATTTTCCAGTTCAAAAGCTGACCTCCAACAGCCCCTGGCAGCAGAGCAACACAATGACATCAGATGGATCCCAGCGAGAGTCTGGGCATGCGAGACGAAGGGCCATGGGAGTGGCTCAACAATAGGGCTAAAGAAATACCTTAATTAGCAGTGAGAGGGAAGCTTGGGATGGGCATCCCCAGGACTTGGGGTAGATGCCAGCAAGGAAGGAGAGCACATGAAAGAAACAGCAGTGTGGGTGGTCCACAGCAGCAGGAGGGAAGCCTGACTCTTGACACAGTATTGGGAACATTTGAACCCTAGGTCTGCTGGAACCTCTGATCAGCAAAGGTCTAGGAAACTCAGAGGTAGAACAGACCTTAAACCTTTTCTGATTCTGTGGTGGCAAATACCTGACCTGAGTGCCCCTTTTCTCTCCCTTTGCAGACATGGCTAATTGGCGGGTACATTCCTTCCTATGAATCCCAGGCAACCTCTATGAATTAATTGGAATTGGCAAACCTCCTTGTCATCCCTGATCTAATCTTACTTCTTTGTTTCAAGATAAGAAAAAGTGAGATCCAGATAAAAGCATGTTGTTTTAAGTATTTTAATGACCCTCACAATGGTCTCCTGACTCTTTACAACAAACTGTGTCCAGGGGGCTTCCAGATATCTGTAGCTCTTGATTTCACTAAGGATTATCCACAAATGAGTCACAGTCTTCCAGAAACCAGAAAAACAATCCATGGGAATGCAGGCAAAGTGTCACCCTTGGATGAAGGAAGACCCAAGAATGTAGTTTGAAGAGGAGCAGATGGTCATTGGAACCATGAGGTTGCATACCAGTAAAATATCTTCCCCATGGCACTGAGCTAAGCAAGACAGCAATGTCAACTAAGAAGAGCATGTTCCAGTCAGGACATCTCTATTTGTAGAGTTACAATAACATAGTACAATAACTTGCAGTGGCTTAAACAGGAACTCACTTTCTTATCATTCTAGAGGCTAGATGCCCAAGACCAAAGTGTCAGCAGGGTTGCTCTCCCCTGAAGTGTCCCTCCTTGGCTTGGGGATGGGCATCTTTTCACTGTGTCCCCATGTGCCATTCATCTATCTGTACTGTTTGAGTCCTAGTCCCTTCTTATAAGGACACCAGTCATATAGTATTAGGGCCCACTTTAAGAATCCCTGTTAACCTTCAATTACCTCTTAAGATCCTGTCTCTAAACACAGTCACACTGAAGATTAAGAGTTCAATATATAGGAGGGCACAATTTAGTCCATAATACAAGGTCATCAAATGACAACCCTTAAAACTGAAAGGATTGGCCGCCATTGGTATACTTGCTTCCCTCAGATAACCAGCACAGGCCGGGAAAAACAGCCAGACTCTCCCCTGTGTGCCTGCCACCATTGGAAGGCTTGCCTCCTGTGGGCAGCAAGTGCAGGCAGGAAGAAAGAGCCAGAACCAACCCTGCATGCCAAGCACCATTGGAATGCTTGATCCCAGTCAGGGAGAAACAGCCAGATATGCACCATATGCCTGCAGGCCACCATTGGAGATGCTTGCTTCCCATGAGCAGCCAGCATGGGCTGGGAGAGTCAGACAAACATGCCCTAGTGTGCCTGCCACAATTGGGGGAGTCCTAGTATAGCCACACAGGCTGAGAGAAGAAGCAGCCCCACCACCATGCACCCATGGCCATCGGGGAAGCCTCAGTGTAGTTGCATGGGTCTGGAGTAGCCCACCCCTTACCCCACTGCCTCCCTGGGCATCCAGGTTCAGAAAAACCCAGGTACCTGTCCCATTCCTCTACACTGCAGAGGGGCAGCCAACATGGGAAGTGCCTGGGATCTCACAACCGGCTTGTTGGGAGGAATTCAGGAAAATGTCAAGACAATGGAGCAAAAGGCAATCTCACACATCCAGCCCATATAGAACAAGTATGGGAGATACAGTCATGGAAGAAAATGGAAGTCACACACGTGAATTCTCTGAAAGGATATCAACTGAAGTAAAGAAACAACTTCATGAGGTTGTAAAAGTAATCATGTCAGAAATAATATCTCAGGTAAAAGAAGAAATCACAAACATAATGAAATAATTGCTGAGTATATCTAAAGAAGACAAAGATTAAAAAGAGGAGCATAGGAAAATGATGGAAACCCTGAATGAACAATATAGGAACAAATTACAATGTATGAAACAGATTCAAAGAGATATCTAGGAAATTAAAAGCTGGCAAAACCACTTGAAAGAGACTGAAGACAGACTTTCAGACCTTGAAGACAGGATTGCAGCTAATGATAGTGAAAGAAAAGATCTCTTAAAAATAACAAGGAACCAGGAAATAACAATTCAACAACTACAAGATGATGCAAAGAAAAATAATTTAAGAGTGATAGGTGTCAGCAAAAAAGCAGGGACCAACACAGATGATGTAAAAAGATTATTTACAGAATAATAGCAGAAAACTTCCCAAACATGGGAAAAGGGCCAGGCACATAGATAAGTGAGGCATATAGTACTTTAACTAGCCATAGCCAAAATAAACCTACCCCAAACATATAATAATCAAGATCCTAGAAATTCAGCACAAAAACAGAATACTAAAGACTGTTAGAGAAAAGAAACAGATCACCTATAAAGGAAAAACCATCAGAAGCACACAGACTTCTCAAAACAAATCATCAACTCAAGAAGTACTTGGAGTGAAGTTTTTCAAATCCTGAAAGAAAACAACTTCCAGTTCAGATTGCTATACCCTGAAAAACTACCTTTCAAAACTGATGGAAAAATAAGATACTTCCATGATAAAGAACAACTGAAGGAATTCATGACCACCAAACCAACCCTACAAGGAGCACTGAAGGATATTCTAGAGAGAGGTAAAGATGACCACAGTTCCAGGAAGAGCAGCAAAGGGGGATCGCCAAGTAGGACAGGAAATGGAATGAAGGGGAAAAGTGGGGGCCAACAGCAGGAGGATAGCATGGCAGAGATGAGCCAATGTGTGCCAGTTGTAACCATTAATGTAGATGGCTCAATTCACCAATAAAAAGAAACACAGGGAGAGTGGATCAAGAAAAGAGATCCATCAATATGCTATATACGAGAAACATTTTTTTTTCTTATGGCACCAGGGATTGAACTCATGACCTCACACTTGCCAGGCAGGCACTTAGGCCACTAAGCTAAATCCCCAGCCCTACACGAAACATATTTAACTCCAAAGGAAATTCATAGACCACAAGTCAAAGGAGAGAAAACAATTGTTCCATCCAACAGGAAACCAGAAAAATGCCAGGGTAGCTTGCCTATCAACTGCAGAATGGATAAGAAAGATATGGTATTTTCATTCAATGGAAAGTTACTCAGCTATGAAGGATAATCTCAAGGCTCTTGTAGGTAAATGGATGCAACTGGAGATCATGCTCATGGGTGAAATGGTTTGGACTCATGTGGATGAACACTGCACTATCTCCTAGCATAAAAAATTGAAGGAGTTAGTGGGATCCAAAAGGTACAATAGATACTATGAAAGTGATAGGGGACAAAACATCTAAATAGAGAAGGTGGTAACCATTTTTAATTTTCTATTATCTTGTTTTGGACTCCTGTATTGTTTTCATAGTTTTGTTAGGTTTGGTTTTATTCTGTCTTGTTCTGTTTGATTTTACTGTGTCTGATGGTATGGGCAGCTATTTTGAAGACAACGGGATATATTATGGCAGCCATTGTTGATTTCCTATTATCTTATTTTAAAGGCTTGTATCACTTTCATTGTTCTGTTCTGATTAGTTTTATTCTGTTTTGTCTTGTTTGGTTTTATTCTCTTTAAAATAAAAATAAAGGCTGGAAGGTCTCAGAGGGCACCAGTTCCCACTCAGGACATGTGGGTGCAGGACTCCCTCTCCAGGACATATGGGTGTTCTTTCAGCTCCACCCAACAGCAACAGGAGCTCCACATACACACAACCCTGGTGCATGCAGGAGGAGAGAACAATGTTGCCAAATGAACATCTGTCCCACAGCAGAAAGCAGAATATGGATGTATGCCTGGAAGACAGACATGAAGAGACGCAGTACTGTGGGCTATGAAGATGGAAGATGGGGCCACAAGCCAAGGACTATGAGCAGTCTCTAAAAGCTAAAAAAAAAAAAAAAAACAAGGAAACAAACTGTCCTAGATAGAGCCTCCAAGCAAGAATTCAGGCTGCCGACATATAGATTCCTGGCCAGGGAGATCTATGGCAGACTTCTAGCCTACAAAACTCTAAGATAATACATTTATTCTGTCTGAAGTAGTTTGTTACAATAGCCATAGCAAACTAATACAACTACCTAGAAAGTGATGCTCTTCCAAACGCTGACAAACTGCAAAGCCCCCCCTTTACAAAGCCTCAGGAGGAAAGCTGGCAGAGGTTTTGAGAAGTGAGAGATATGGAGATCCCCACCTTCCTCTGTTGATAGAGCATTTCCAACACATTCCTGCTGCTGCGCTGAGAGTGGTTTAACTCACAGGCCCAGCTCCTGCTCTTCCCCATGGCCTCTAGGACTTGTACAGACCTCTGTGTGGGGCTTCCAGCCTCATGGGACAACACTGGCTACCATGGCTTCCCTGCAACTACCTTGTCAGCTCCCCCCAGCCAAGCAATGAGCTCTCGGTCAGGATGATATCAGTTTTGGAGTTGAACCTGGGCTTTCAACAACTACTTGAAAGGAAAGGTGACCCAGAATTCCATCTGTCCTTTATAAATTAGCATCTATAAAAGTCTTTCTGTAGAGTATGCTCTTTCTGATGTGACACCCTTCTCTCTGGACTTATCTATTTATCCTCAAGGCCTCTGCACTGGCAGGAGCCCCAGGGAGGGAGAAAGCCAAGGGTCCAGAGTGGCCCTTAGAAGCCATGGTATCTGCCAGGCCATGGAGCCAAGCCAAAGGCCTGCCGACCAATCCTGGAGAACCTAGAAAATGATAAGTGTGGCAAGTTTTCCCTTTTCTCCCAGAACCGGAACCCAGGGACATGTGCAAGGCACGTCTGGGCTTCAGTGTAAAAATAAACCCATGGCTGTCAAGCCCCAGCATATTAATGACAATTAATGATTCGTTTTAATCCTCTCCAGCTCTCCATGGGTATCTGTGACTTGCTCTTGGCTGGACGCCCCTCCCCACACTCCCACCTCCTGCAGAGCCCATCCATATGCTAAGCTTCTGGGGAATGCAGACTGGGAGGGAAAGTGGGTACAGATACCCACCATGAGAAACCTGCCTGGCAGCCATCAGTGGGCGGGGCTCCCTGATACCACTCTTCCCTAGGATCTGCAGGACATAGGCAGCCAAGGAGCTGTGACCAAGAAAACTGAGGCCTCACACACGTGTTCTGGTGGGTCAGACTTTTCTACTTTGCCCCTCCACTCAGACTCTGCTCAAAAGAGCAGCCCAGTGTCACCCTTGCTTGAGCAGCCTGCCCTGCATAGGGCCCTAGGTCCCACAGGGGAATGGTAGCTGCTCCCAGCCCCAGAAAATACTACCCTCCTTAGCTGCTCTTCCAGACACAGCAAGCCCCCTCCATGCATCCCCCTACTGAAGTATGAGCGCTCCTTACAGTGTGTATGGTCGTCCCCTCTTGTCCTGCACACAGTAACTCAGGCAGGCAGAGAACACATCTGTCCAACTGGTGCTAGGGTCACAGGTGTAGAATAAATGGCAACAATTTGCCTGGCCACCTGGCCCCAAAGGAAAGAGGCTGAACCCACCTCACACAGGCGAGCATCAGCTCTTGTCCTTGCCCATCAAGTGGCCCATTTCACCCTCCAACCACCTGATGTCCTGGGTACCACTGTTACCCACAATGTCTGCAGGAAGAAAATAAAGCTTCTGTAGCTCAATCCCACTCCCATAGCTGCTAGGTGCTAAAGTCAAGGGTGAAGTCTTCACTGTGTCTGCCTAGTTTCCTTACAGTTTTTGCCTCACCACACGTCAGCCTGTAAGGTCATGTGCCCAAGGAGACATACTTCTTCCTTGAAGAAGCCCAAGACCAATGGTTTTTGTTAAATTTCCATTTTACAGATGAAGAAAGAAACTGAGAGCTAAGCACATTCTCAAAGCCACACAGCAGAGCCGGGGTTCAAATAAACTATTAGAGGATGATGATGATTTGCATATTTCTGATTGGTCAGCACTGTGAAAACAGAGGCAGAGAACTGAAGAGGCCAAGAGGCACTCAGGAGACCTTAGTGAGAACTTGCCCTGAGCTCAGAGGCAGGAAGGGTATTGCTAATGCAGGGTCAGGTGGTAAAAAGACTTGGTTTCCTGATCATCATGCCAGGATTTTTCTCAAACCTAGGGGTAGGTGCCAGGCTGTCCCCAGTCCAACCCCCACATCTGCAACCAACTCACATGAGAGAAGGCAGGAACCACTGGAGGCTCTGCCAACTTCCCCCTGCATGTGACATGCAACAGGTAAACTCTGCTGAGATAACACACTGTCTTTTTTTCCTGATTCCATTTGGGTTTAAAACTATGATGGAAAAAACAAGACCTGAAAAGCTAAGTCCTTGAAGATTTTCTCCCCCAATCTTTGGCAATCTCTCTAGTTAGGCACTTAGTTAGGGTGGGAATGAGAGGTCCTTGTAGCCATTACAGAGACACACACAGTGAGGAAAAGTCACCTTCTTAGTCCTATATGGAGCATCTATTATTCTATGCTGAAGTTATACTAGGTTTCTACAAGGTAAATCTTTGGCAGCAAAGGAAATCTCCCTCCCAAACCCCTTATCTGGTCTCAATAAAAAGAATCAGGTTGCTGTCACCGACTCAAATTTAACTACCAAGCCCCCACTTGAAAAGCACGATCCTAGCTGAGGCAGGACTGCAGTGTTGGCGAAATACCTATCTACAAGGCTGATGCTTCCATTTCAGGCACCATGGCAGCCAGGAAGCTCTGACCTGCTGCTTCCCCACTCTGCTTTCAGCTGGCTCAGTGCCACTGCTCTATCTTCCACCCAGCCTCTCCATTCACCTGCCTCCTTATCACCTCAGGCCTGGGCGTGGTTCCCAGGGGGACCCAATCTGAGCTGCACCTCTCATCCTTGCCCTTTTTTGACCCCCAAGTCACAGAATCGTAGGACTTCTAACCCAGTTTCAGCCTTTCTCAGGTTGAGGTTGCTGCTTTAGAAGAAATCATCAACTTCTGCCTCCTCACCTAAGGAGGCATCACATGCCTGGAGTGTTCTCAAGGAAAGATGGTGATGTGTGACAAGCCCGCACCCCAACCAGTCCACCTGACCAAGAAGAGCCAGGCACATCTGAGCAGGCACAGGCTAGATTACAAAGACATACTGTTGAGTTATTAGACAAAATCCTGGATTACAGTCTTTTATTTCTAATGCCTTTCTCACTTCCCCTGCATGTGCGTGAGCACACATACATGAATACACACATACACACACACAAGCACACACATGGTGCCCTGTCAATGGTCTCTGCAGCACATTGGTCTCACCATCCAGCCTCTCTCCAGATCATTGCACTCACCTCCCTGCTGAAGTCCTGCATGCTTAGCAGACCTTGGCTATGCTAGCGCCTTGCTCATACCCCTCAGAGCCCAGCCACAGTGCCAGAATGCAGGGAATCTCTCTCACCTGGCATTCCAGACCTCGCAGCCTAGCCCTGCAAACCTTTCCAACTGTAGCTACCCCTGGGTCCACCACCCTCCAGCCTGCTCATCCCCTGAGCACGCCCATCCTCCTGCTCCCTATCAATGTGCTCATCCTACATCCTAGGCCTTGGTTGTCTACTACCCATCTCTACCTGCCAAATCCAATCTGGTCTTCAAAGCCCAAGTTAGGTGTTACCTCCTTCACAAAACTGCCCACACCGAGCACAGTACCTGGTAAGATGGGACATTTTCACATGGCCCATGTTGAGAGAGGATTTCAATGCAACTGATCTGGCACAGCCATGTCACCCTGAAAAACCCCCAAGTTCTGCCTTATCCCAGCTCCCATCCATTCCTGATCCAGTCTTCACTGATGAGATGAAGACATTGGATTGAGACATGCCTTAGATCAAAGACAGCTGGGAATACAACAGTTTGGTTTTTCCAGGGATATAGCTCAGTGGCACAGTGCCTGCCTGGCAAATATGAGGCCATGAGTTGGATCCCTGGTACCAAAGAAAAAAAATTGTTGGGTTTTTCAGTGCATTAAATTCCTCATTGTTAAAATAACTGCACCAAAATCCGTTCTCTACCTGCCCCATGCCAGATCCTCCTCTTGCTTGATGAATCAGTGAAGGAACAAATGAATGAGTGGCTCCCCCACAGCTCCTTATAGTTCCTTAGCTCCTGGGCTCTCTCTGAGATATGGAGCCTAACTCACTATGACACGTGGACCTCCAGCCCTTGTATGCCCTCACAGCCCCTCCGCACCTTGTAGCCAAGGCAAAAGGAAGGGAAGTCTAAGGAGTCTCTGCACAGCGAGGGTGCCAGAGGTCACCTGGCTGGAGGACCTACCTTCCCTGCCTTCTTCTAGTTGGTTTATGCCTTGATCCTGAGGCCAGGGCCCATTCTTTTCTTGGTTTCAGAAGTAACTACAGATACCCCTCATTTAAAGACTCTAACAATGAAGGTCCCTTCATACAGACTATGTTGTTCAATGAATTGGTCACTAAATGATGAATTGTATATAGTATGCACATTATGATATTCAGAACAAAGAAATGGTCAAAGGAAACTCCAACTTGGTGACTTTGCTTTTATTTGCATAACTCTTACATATAGTACTGTAATATACAGCAGAACATAAAGCTATAGCACTATACTCTACAGTGCAATCAGCAAAAATTACTATACTATACTGTATTATGCTATAGAAAAAAACCACCAAAAGGCCACACTGCAGCTCACATTCCCACATCATAAATCCTAATGTGGGTCAAAAGTTCACGTGGCAGGTCATAAGTCCAAATAGCTGTTAAACCGGTGGGACATTGTCTTGGTCACTTCTCTCTTATTGCTGGGACAAAACACCTGACACCCAAAGTGAAGCAAGGAAAGGTTTATTTAGCTTACAGTTTTTGGAGATTTCACTCCATAATCAGCTGACTCCAAGGCAGGGTGGCATGGCACTGGGGCAACACTTCAAGGCAGCAGCCAGAGCAAAAGAGAAAAGGCAAAAACAAACCTCTTCTCCTCCCATATGTTGTACACAGTCCATCACCCCCACCCCCTTTCAGGGCAGGTGTAGCACTCACAAAATGTCCTTGCCCTCCTTTGCACAGTATGAGAATCTTTACAAAGTAAGAACCCTGGCTCCCTGCTGAGTCTCTCAGTTAAACTTCTAAACTGCTCAAGTTGCTACAATGTATCAACCATAACAGATATTAAATGAGGAATATCTGTGTATTCGTTCTAGGTGTATGGTGCATACCTGCAACCCCATGTCTTGGTTACTTTTCCCTCGTTGTTGAGACAAAATACCTGACGCCCAAAGTGAAGGAAGGAAAGGTTTATTTCTTACAGTTTTAGGGGTTTCGGTCCATACTTAGCTGGTTCCAAGGCAGGGTGGTGTAACTGAGGGGGCAGCCATTCATGGCAGCTGCAAGCAGCAAGAGCGAAGCATGCAAAAAATAAAAAAAGCACCTTCTTTCCTCCCGTACATTGTATGCTGGCTCCACCTCTGGGCAGGTGCAGCACTCACACAGTCAGTCCCAGCACTAGACAACAACCAATCACAAACGCTGGATTCAGCCACTTCCATGACTACATGTGGCTTGTGGGGCAGAGGGGCACTTAGATACAAACCATAACACCCTAGAACTCTGGGAGGCTGAGGCAGGAGAATCAAAAGGTAGAGCCAAGTCTGGTCAATTTAGCAACTTATGGAGACCCTGTCTCAATATTTAAAAGAATTTTTTTGTAAAGGCCAACAATGTAAGCTCAGTCTGAAGACACTAGATTCAATCCGCAGTAATAAAAAACAAAACAAAACAGAACTGCAGTTCTCTACTTCCTCCATAGTCTGGTTTCCTTCTCCCCTGACCCTAGGGTCCCCTCCCCAGGCATCAGCCACAGGACCAGAACACTGTCACCAGTGGCCCCTCTAGTGCCACCTGCCAATGCCTCTGCCCAATGTCTCCCTTGGCTGTTCCCCATACGACACTCCCCTGCCAGATTTATAGTGACAGTGATGAACTCGAGTCTCACTCAGTTCTTGCCCTCATCCTCTTGGCACACATCTGGACTTCACTCGAGATGAAAGCGCAGCCACACTGCCCTGATGCAGGAATGGAGGGATTGCAGACAGTGAACAATCTCTATGCTTCACCTCCAGATCCAGCACTACACTGCCTGTTCAGCCTCTCCCTCTCTCGTCCCCTACCTAGCAAACCCTCTCCTTGCTCTCCCTCCCGTCTCTCTGATTGCAAATGAGATTCTCCACAGCACTGTCTAATATGGCAGCCACTAGCCACAAGCACTTATTTAAATTTAAATTACTTAAAATGATAGAAAATTAAAAATTCAGTTCTTCGTGGCACTAACCACATTTCAAGTGCCTGATGGTCACAGCAGAGATATGGAATGTGATCACACCCATGGAAAGCCCTGCAGGATGGCACTGCTCCCGGTGCCCCTCTGGAGTGAAGGGTGGCCCTTGAATAATGCCACCATGGAACAGACTGGTGTTCCCTCTCTGCTGACCTTTGCAAGTGGCCAGGAAATGACCTTCTTTTGGGTTAAGCTGCTGGGACTGTGGACTGTTTGTGGCAGCGTTTAGTCCCAACACCAGCCACTTGACTGCCACAAACTAGCAACCCAGGGCTCACCCTTCTGGCTGGTCATCTGTGCCCTCTCCCTGGGCCCCAGCAGGTTGGATGAAGGCCAGGATTCCAGGTTCTCATCTTGAACTTCCTCCCTCCTGCACAGGTCCACAGCCCTTTGACATCCTTCTCCCAACCTCTGCATTTCTTGCCAAATCGGGATACTAATTCTACTATTTATTTACTCTCTTTCCTAACGTGGGCTCCTTTTGGATTTCAATGAATATATTGAATAAATGCAAGACTAGTATTATTTCCTGTGTTAGTCACGGTCCTTCAGAGACACAAAACCAATAGGTTATATAAAGAAATGTAATATAAAGAGTTGGCTCAGATGATTCTGAAACACAGAAAAGTTCCAAAATCTTTAGTGACCAAGCTGGAGATCCAGCAGGGCCAATGGCAGTTTCAGAGGCCTGAGGCCCAGGACAGCTGAGAGTGTAGCTCCAGAGTGAAAGCTAGTAGGCTGGAGACCCAGGAAGAGCTACTGGTTCAGTCTGGAAGCAGGGCAAAACCACTGTCCTAAACTGGGCATGGTGGCACATGCCTGTAATCCCAGTACACTGGGAGGCTGAGGCAGGAGGATTGCAAGTTCAAGCCTAGCCTGGGTAATTTAGCAACTTAGAAAGACCTACTCTCAAAATTTAAAAATGTACAGCTTTGTGGTAGAGTGCTTGTCTGTTATGTGCAAGGCCCTAGGTCTTACTGACAAACAAAAACAAAAAAAACAGCCCTAGCTCAGGGTACTCAGGCAGGAGGAAATGTCCTCTCACACCTCTCTTCTGGGAGGCTCAGCCTCTTTTTCTTCTGTTCATGCCTTCAACCAAGTGGATGAGTTTCACTCACCCAATCTGCTTTATTCAGTCCATTGATTTAAATGTTAATCGTCCTTAGACACCCCCCACAGACACAACCAGGCTAGTATTTGACCACATGTACCTGTACCCCATGGCGAGTCTAATGGACACATAAAATTAACCATAACACTTGCAACAAATCGAAGATAAACACAATGAAAGCCTAACACCAGGATCAAATCCTGCTAAGATCTTAGTCTATGTTAAGCACAGAGTCTGAGGTCTGATATTTGGGTTTTTTTGTTCTCTTTAAGAAAGAGATGGGCAGTTATTATCAGGGAGGTGCTAACGGCAAACTGATACCATGCTGGGACTTTTACTTTAGAAGTGCCCAGAGGGTGCACACTTCCCACCCTGTGACTCATGTCTCCAGGGCATCCCTGTCTATCCTACCTTGGTTATCTCCAGTGCCCACGAGAAGGACCCGGCCTCATTCAGGAGCCACATTCTAGACTATGGGCCTCTGGGGGCCGAGGCCACCTCTTAATGACATTTGTGTCTGTCTTAGTGCCTTTCTTAAGTACAGGAGCCACTCAGTAAATGGCAAATGAGTGAAGCATGGCCCAGACCATTCACTGACCTACTTGGCGGTTTCTGTCAGAAGCAGAACATCCTAACAAAGGAAACAGGACTAAAATGTTAAACCACACTAATGGTTCCGTCTACCAAAAAGCTCTTGTGGCACTTAGGGGCAGTGCTCTGTCTGAAGGAATTAAAACAGTCAATAGCTCCGGGGCCAGATTAAGGCATTTTGAGGCTCAAACCATGTTCCACGTCATCCAAACACCAGAATGTATTTTCAGAAAAAGAACACTCACTGGGCATTCATATCTAAACAGAAATAAAGCTGCGTATATACACAAATGTAGTGTATTAAGGAGAAGAAAAAAAAAGGGAGAGGAAACGGAGGCAGTAGAAAAGGCAAAGAAATGGAAAAAGGAAAGACAAAGAAAGAAGAAATGGGAAAGGGAAACGGCCTGCCTAAAATTTGATCCTGGCTGTCTGCTGAGTGAAACTCATCAGTAATTTTTTCCCTTCACGATAGGGATAATTCAACCTCTTTTGTATATATACGAAGTTCTGGATCATGTATATCTAAAGAGAGCCCCCTAAAAACACCCAGGGCCTACAAGTCCCCACAGGAAAAGCCAAGAAAAACCATTCTCATACACACTCAGGAGCCACCCGGGGGACCCCCCAGCTGATAAAGCCTTCATGTCACCTGGGACTTCCTGAGCTGGAGGAATTCTCCAAGGTAAATGCAGGGCTGAAGGTGCTATTTTAAAAGTTCTTGAAAACCTAATGGATATCATATTTCAATGTAACAGAACCTACTAAATTCTCTGAATCTCGGTAGCAGGGTCCTGTGCTTACGTCTAGCATTAAATTCTATTTTTATTTCATCTACCCCAAAAGAATATGAGGTCCTCATGTTTGGAAACCAAGCATTTGCCAGATTTTGTTTATTTTTTAATGTCCTCAGTGCCTGCCCCAGACCCTTGAAAGATGTGTAATGGATACTTGAGTAAATGAAACAAGCAAATGCATAACTGTGGTGTACTATTTTCATCACGCACTTTCTTATGTCTTTTGATTTATCAAAATGTGAAGGCAAATTCATTAGTAGTAAGTGGAGATTATTTAGAAGAAAAAGATCACTGAAAACAAGTAAACGAATAATGAAAAGGGTCCTAGGCAACAAAGAGGCTGGGAGCCTTTGACAAGACAGACACTTTTGTCCCCACACACAAGGTCTAAGAAACCCGAAACTCCCCAGGGAACCTGGCCCCAGGGATGTCTGCTTCTAAGTTACCAGCTTCTAAGGCAGCATTTCTGGAAATGAGGTCTGGAGCCCCTAGCACAGATGGCTGGGAAACCCACTAAAGTGCAGGTTGCTAGGTCCAACCCCAGAACCAGAAAGTCTGATCTCTGCAGACCTGGATGTGGGAGTCTAGATTTCTCAGAAGTGCTCTGGGTCATTCTTAACCGTGTTCTGGTTTGAGAACCTATGCCCTAAGGGTTTCTGGCAAATCCTATTCTGGTCGCCTGCCTCCCAGAGCTGGGAATGGGCTAGGAGCAGCCATCTCATCCCCACACTCCAGCTGTGAGCGCTCATCCCTCACCTGGGACCCATAAACATTGCGTTAGAGAGAAGATGTAGTGCGAACTGGGCGTAAATCATGCTCTTCTGCCCTCCCCATCCTATCTTCCCTTAAGGAAGGCCCTGACCCCTGGGACTGCTCACCAGCTATTTCAATAAACTCCAACTGGCCCTTTATCAGATGGTCTAGTCAATTAGAACTTCATCAGGAATCAATTTGTGAGGCCCAGCTGAGATGTAACTATAGATCAGTGCAATGGCAACTGATTATCCTGCTAATGGAATATTCCATTGATTAATTGAGTATTTAAATCTTTCAGAACGTGGCTCTGCTTGCTGCCATTGTCACTGGAGGAAAGGGGTAGGAGAGGGTCACAGTCTAGGAGGAAGATGATGGTTCTTTCTTCATGTGATAGCGCTCAGCAAAATAACCCCAGCTGAACCTGGGTTCTCAGAAAACAGGAGTGGTACAAGATCTTCAGCACAGGGCTTAAACCTCCCACTGCAGGTGGTAGGGAGCATCCTGCAAGGTGACACATCAGGCACTTCCAAGAAATATTCATACTGGGAGCCCCATGAAAACACAGCTTCCTGGGCCTGCTCCCTAATCTGATAGAGCAAATTTGTGCTGGAGCCTGAGACTGCATTCCTAGCAGGCTCCTGAATGAAGCTGGGATCACACTTTCACTACATTTTCCTACAATTTACAAACATATGCTTTAGCAAGCGGGGGGGGGGACAGACGTTATGTGATAACCTACTTGGGTTGCGCTACAGTCTGAAATTTTAAAACATATATTGTCATTGCCACGGCAGTACTGACAACAAATGTAATGTACAAATACATGCTACATCAAAGAAGAGGTGGATGTGCACACATTTTACTGGGATCTTTGATTAAGAATGAGGTTTGAGCCAGGTGTTGTGGTACACTCCTCTAATTCTGGTGCTCTTCAAGGCAGAAGCAGGAGATCAGCAAGTAAAGCCCAGCCTGGGCAAGTTAATGACTTAGTAAGACTTGTCTCCAAACAAATTTTTTAAACGAGGGTTATGAATGTATCTCAGTGCAAACACCTAGTGATCAGTTCCCGGTATAGAAAGAGAGGCGATAGGGAGAAAGAGCAGAGGAAGGAAAGGGAGGGGAGGGGGAGGAAAGGGAGGGATGGAAGGAAAAGAGGTGAAATTTGGTTTGGGGGCCCCACCCTGACACCAGTTCTTAGCTGGGGGCTCTGCTTCTCTAGTAAATCCTCCAGTTACAAGAAGTCTCATTCCTGCATCACACATAGGCTTGTGATAAGAATGCACGTAAGGCACTTAACATGGAGCTTGGCACATAATAAAAACACAATGAACAGAAGCTATTCTTGTTGTTATACTGATACTCAATACCTAAAAGAGACTCAGAAGTCAGCTTCCCTTTGAGGAAAAGCACAGTGGATCTCTGTTCACTGGGATGTAGATGAATGTGCTTAAGGACTGGAAAGAGCAGGGGAAAGCACCTTGCTCCCGCCATGTCCTCTAGGGTGCTGGGCTGGGCCTTCCCCGCAGCCTGACTGTGGAGCTGAGGATATCCAGGATACCAGGGGCTTGAACCAAATTTCCCACCACTGGTGAATCACAAAGGAAAGGGAGAGAAGAAAGGGAATTGACATTCACTGCAGGCCTGTGCTATGCTATGCAAGTTTCATAAGTGATCTCATTTAATCTTTACTGGAGCATGCATAGGTCAATATAATTATTCCTGTTTTCAGATTTGAAAGCTGGGTCCAAAGAGATTAGCTCCAGACAGTCATCTGGTGGGAAGGAATGGGAGCCCAGATTTGCCTACCTTATTGTCCTAACTCTTCAGTTCTACCATGCCAAATCGTGTCCCAGCTCTGGGCTTCTGTGCAGATGTGGGTGTGTGTTTGTGGGTGACACTGCACTACCATCAGACATGACCAGGTGGAGGTGTATATCCACACTGCACTGGCATGATGTGGCATCTGCATTCGAGGCACACTGGAGTCAATTATTCCAGTCACTCAGAGACCTGCCTATCCCTGAGGACACTTTAATGCCAGGGTCTATATTGGAGTCTGCTCTTTTCCTGACAAATACAGATTGCTTCACTAGGCCTACCATTTTCCTGTGAATGACTTGCAAAGCACAAAGAAGGGCACTGGGTCTTGAATTATTTTAGCTGGCAAACCACTGCAACAAGGGAAAAGATTCCATAAGCTACCTATTATGCAGCTTTTGAAAACAAAAGCCATCCCTGGGATTAATAACAAGTGGTGTCTGATTTTCAGAAACTGTCACAGGTAATGTGGTTATTCATGCCACACCAAACTGGACCTACCATAATCTTATAAAAATTAGTCCTAGATGGATATGGTGGTGCATGCCTGTAATCTTAGCCTTCTGGAAGACTTAGGCAGGAGCATCACAAGTTTGAGTCCAGCCAGGGGAACTTAGTGACTTAGTGAGACTCTGCCTCAAAATAAAAGTAAATAAATAAAAAAGGTTGGGGGTGTAGGTCAGTGTAAAGGCTCTGAGTTTAATCTCCAGTCCTGAAGAAAGAGAGAAAGAGAAAAAGAGAAAGAAAGGGAGAAAGGAAAAAAGAAAGTCCTAAGAAAGAGGAATTCATTAGAATCTATGTCTGAGAAATTCCAGCTCTGATATCATTTTTCTAAAAATGACTTGAGCCAAAATCTTCGGAGGTAATAAAAGTCTGAGAGAGTAAAATACTTGCATAAATATGTTTGCCTTCAGCCCCAACTTTCAGGAATACAGTTTCCCACATCTTTATTTCAACTGTTTTGGGTACCTGTGATATGGATCAGTGTATTCTTATTGTCAGGAGGGTGCACTATACTGGATATTCACAGGGTTGATTCCAAGCAGGCTCTTCCACTAACCAGCTAGTGACCTTATAAAGTCATCTCTCCCTATCTAGCCTCAACATCTTCAGCTCTAATATGTGATTCCAAAAGACATTCTCCATTTGACAGATGGGACTCTAAGGGTCCTGCCTTTGCAGACAAGGCACCTGTCCTAGACATGGATGTCTCTTCAAAGGTAATTTGAGCCAAAGCAGATAAAATGTGCCATAGGAAACTTTTCATAGCCAAGTGGAGGGAAGACAGGGCCAGCATGAAAAATTTAAAAAGTGAAGATCATAATTTAGTCAGTGGTGTCAGGCCACACTCCGCCTAAGCCTTTGCAGATTTCCGGCATGTCCTGTGTGGGTTCTGAACCCTGCCAACTGCAGCTTCATCTTGGTTGGTCCTTGAGCCAAGAAGAGCCAGTCAGACCATTTATTCCATAGTTGGACCACTTATTCCAATCACCCTCCAATTCAGTGACCTGGAACTTGAACATGCTCTTCTAGGTGGAAATGGGGCAGTGTGGCCCCCTGGACACTTTTAAGAATCTGCCAATGCCCAGCACCCTTGGAACGATGTTGGGTCCTGGATCCTGGGTCCTTAAACTCACTCCATTTCTCACCGAGAGCCGCACTGCAACCTGACCTTCCAGGTATTTCCACCAATCCCTGACTCATGGAAGAAGGTGGAAGAGGAACTGGACAGACTCCTTAGGATTTCTCTCCAGCCACCACCCACCCAATGCCACATGCTTAAGGTGGTAGATGGAGCAATGAACAGATAAGTGAAAATACTTTTGGCTGCAGGTAACAGAACACATCTCATAAAATTAATCAAGAAGGGTATTTAATTACTTCTATGGTTTGAATTCCCCATCAAAACTCACAATGCAATGTAATCCCTATTGTGAGGTATTATGAGAGTGATTTAATCTGACTATGGTATTTGGAGGGGGCACATAATGGAAGTAATTAAGGTTAAAGAAGGCCATCAGGGTAGGCCCTAATTCAGTGGGACTGTGGCTTCATAAAAAGATGAGGAAGTTAGTTAAGGACATTATGTCTCGCCTCTCACTATGTGGTGCCCTGTAGAATCTCCCCATGAAAAGAAAATCCCATCCTAGATGACGTCCCCCTTCTTTGGACTTTCCAGCCTCCATAACTTTCAAAAATAAATTTCCTTTTTTTAAAAGTTACCCAGTTTATGGTATTCAGTTATAGAAACAGAAAATGGACAGGACATTTACTTAGTGTAGCAAGAACAGAAGCAGGAAAGTTAAGGTCCATCTAGTAGCTCAACAAAGTCATTAAAGAACCAGGCTCTTATTGTCTTCCTTTGTCATCAGTTTCCTTCAGGCTTGTCTCCTCATGGTCCCAAGGTGACTGCTGTGGTTCCAGGAATTATGTCCTTAATCATATTCATAATAAGTAAAAAATGGGATATTTTCTCTTCACGGGTCTCTTTTTAATAGAAAGAAAAACCTTCCTTAAGAACTTCTCTTTCTATTTCCTCACTGGCAAAGATTAGATTCCACTGCCTGTACTCTGGAACCAAAAGGCCTTGGAAAGTGATATTTTTAACACTTAGCGTAGAAGGCCAACTCTAACAAAAAGAAAGGACTTGGTGTATACAAAGATGTTATGTAGACAACCAGTGGCATTTGTCTCATCTGGTCAGATGGGCATTTATCTGGGTAAGGAGGAGCACAAATGTCTCTTAGACATGTGAAATTCCTTCTTTAATGAATTTAGAGTCTAGTATAGTATAAATTTTAAAGAGAAATTTTGATATGAGAGATGAAAGCCCATGTCAGGCACAGTTTGGACATATGGCAGGCGAGAATGACAGACCCACAGAGAAAAGACTACTGCAGCCAGAGGTGGAGTGGTGACAAGTGTCAAGGCTCCATGCTCCATGACGTGGTGCTATGCACACAGACTATCATGATGGTTCCATGAGAATATCCACTCTAGTGTTCACGCGTGAAGAATGTACAAAGAAGGACATGCTCCCTAGAACAAGCAGAGGACTCTGCAAGACTCCGGACACTGCCCAGGTCCCTGAGCATTCCTAGGCATTCCTGATAGATCCTTGCCCCATATATGCCCTTGCTGTCTCCTCCCTCCTGCCAAGTAAGCAATGGAAAAAACTGAACCCAGTGGCCCAAACTTCATGAATAATTTCTAATGGGCCAGAAGAAACAACTATTTCTTGCATTCTTCCTCCCCCACTCTATCCTTCTACTTTTGGTCCCATTAGGACACAGGTCACAATAAGATAGCCCTTGAGAGCAGTAGGAGATGGATAAACGTGGGTCACTGGGATGCAAGTGGCCTACTCCAGTGAGATCTCTTTGCTGTCATGAAGCCCCAGATTGGCAAATAATCTTCCTACTCTTATCAAGCTCTGTAGGAGCCAAAAAGAAGCCATGGGCTCCACCGGGGAGAACCCTTTAGGGGTCCTGCTCTGTCTTGTGCATGAACTGGGTATCCTATGGGCAGTGCTATAACTAGTAGAAATGAACACACCCCAATACAGACTATGTTTCC
>RJWT010005687.1:0-30506 GCA_004365215.1 Cuniculus paca | reverse complement strand
GTGGTCCTGCAGGACAACGTACTATTGGGACTCAGGCCTTCATGTTCATTACCATCGGAATCCAAGGCCTCTGTGCTGGCCATGGAGAAGCAGAGAGACTAGAAAACGTGTCACTTATGGTGACAGATCATTGTCCAGGACTAGTTGTGTAATCATGAGTAAATCTAAGGGGCCATAAAACATATTTGCCCGTGACACACACAAAATACTCAAACCACTCCTAAAGCTGAATTCCCAAATAACTCTTTATATACAAAACTTCATATGAGGCAGGAAAACAGAAGAATAAATATTGTGTTGAATGGATCAAAAAAAAATGCTGTGTTCATTCATTTAGAGGGATTAGGAAAGACTTCATCAGAGAAAGTTGGACTTAAAGACAGCATTAAAGGATGGTGAAAATTGTGGAAGATATGAGAAGTCATGGAGGGAGAAGAACTGTAGACAAAAGAATGTTGAACAACATGGCAGAACCTGCTCGTTTTCTCTTGGAAACATCCAGTGGTCTGATTTGCTGGTGACCCCGGGGGGTTGTGGGAAGTCAGATCAGAATCCTGAGTGATGCCCATATTGTAAGGGGGCCTTGGGATTTGCGTTTAGTTCGGTAAGTATTTGAGAGTAGCAAGTCCCCACTGCTCTCATTGTTAAGTCTTCTACTTAGAGAGCTGCTGAGAGGGCTTTCAGGATATCTTTAATCATGTTTTGAAGGATTATAAAAACACAAAAATCACACAATTCCTTTTTTCGCTGTCTTCAGACACATACCTTAGCAGCAAGGGATGTATCCTTAAATATTTCCTCAGGAAAAATTAATGAAGTAAATTAAAACAGACTTTGTTTCAAAGTGTTCCAAATGAACTCATTTCATAGCCTTTATCATGGCTTCATTGCCTTTTGGGAAATTTATTTAAGTTATTAAAAAAATTCCCTAAAATTCTCAGCTGAAAAATTGGCTTCTGTTTTTTCTACAAAGCTAACTCACCTGATTTGTCAGAACAGCTTGAAAATGAAGTGCTAACTGGTGGGTTTTATTGAAAGGAAACCAAGTGGAACAACATATGTATTTTCTTAGGAAACTCAAAAAGCTCACAGTCATGTGGTGTTCCTTGGGGTGAATTCTTTGTTATGAATTACAACCTGCTTACTGATGAGTTGTTAATAAAAAAGTAGGCCTGCCGGGCCATTATTTTTTTTCTACACAGTACACACTGTTTAGTTTTCCTTCCTTCTTTATTTCTTTTTTTAAAGTTTTCATTAATGCACTGAGTGTGAATAAATGTGTTTCTAATTTGTAATTGTTTTCCCTTCATCTGAACAATAATTTATTGCCAAATCTAACACTTGTCCATTATTAACATACCTCCAAAAGGAAAATATTTTGACTTTTTAAAAAACTTTCCTTTTTTTTTCAAACAGGGAATAGAGTCCAAAATTTGTAGGATGGCAGGGATCTTGTTTGTGGAAGTGACATCCAAAGCTGAGCTCAAGGGATGTCGGAGGTAGCCCAGGCACTCCTGGGCTGGTCCACGTTGCCTGTAAGGAAGACCAGCCAGCTGGAGTTGTTTGGAGCTGAGAAAACAGGCTAAGAGAAAACTGTTGAGGAAAACTAGAAACAGATGGTAACCTGAGGTGGCAGGACAACTTTATTTAGTGTGGCAGTTTAAATTTATTTATTTATTTTACAAATGCATCTGGTCACACTGGGGAACCTCTATGCATACTCATTATTGTGCTGTTAATAGTGTATTTGATTTGCCAAGGAATATTAGCAATTACATCCACTATGTATTCAAGTACATTCATATTTTAATGGGCCTTTGCCAGGCATGTTAATGGTTAGAGTTTTATGTGGAAAGGGCATAGAAGCTGCTGTTTGAAGTTCTAGTGGTGTGGAAAATGTGTGTCTATCAATTAGGGATGTAAAAGTGGCTGCACAACTAACGCCAAGTTGTCGATAAACAGCTAGTTGCTTGTTAATAATTGCTGTGGATACATTCTGGGTTTTAGAAGTATTTAAGTTTATGATGTTGATCCTTCATGGAAACATGGGTGATGGACGCATTGTTGTTTTCACTGGAGGTTCGGTTTGCACGTAGGGATAGATTTGGATGTTTAATTCATTAGTTCATGTCTCCTTTTCCCAAAAATATTTAAAATTTTAAAAATAAATTTTGTGGATGAGATACAATTTGAGGTGGAAGAGGTACTTTTTTTAAAAAAATAATGTTTTAAACTTTTATTTGGTATGTTTTCCATCTGTCTGAGTTTTGCCTGTCTCTTAAATTCCTGAAATACTGATTATAATGTGGTGGTTTCCTAGTGAGTTGCTGAGGCTCTATCTTTGGATCAAGTGGGTTCTTGCTTGATTTGTAGCTAATTTTGCAGAGTTGGAAATCTTAACTAGTTTGGGGTATCACCTGGAAGTCTTACCACTGTCTTAACACTGGAGATTCACTCCTAATTTGTAAAAACAATATGTTGTCTGCTCCAAATGCACTGGCTGGCCTGATAATTAAATTAAACGCATATGGAAGTCAATACTCAAGGTTATGCATTGATGACCAGTCATTTGCCTAAGAACCCCAGATGCTATAAATAATGAGAATTGTATTAAAATCTTACCTAGTTAGAAAAGTGTGGATCATTTAGGTATATATTATCATAATGTGAAAAGTAGTATTGTCCAGATAGCTTGTGTCCTTCAGAAAATAAGGGTGCTACAATATTACAAATGGGATTAGACACTGCTTTGATCTGTACCTAAGGGACATGGGTTCCCATTGTAAAGTTGGGTGTTGTCAAGGAGCAGGAACCACAGCAGTATGTCACAGAAGATGGTGCTGCCCTCACTAAGTGAGTCCTGTCCCTCGGCAGCATCACAAGAGATGAATACCAGCTGGTGCTCTATGGTAGCAGTGTGGGCTGTATGAGCAGAAGGACAAAATAGAAAGGAATAGGGACTTTAAACAAGGGCATTGATTCTAAAGTGTCACAGGTTGTCATGTTTTCCATCTGAAACTTGAAATATCTACTGAAAAAGTCCCAACTATTTTCATCCAATCAGCAGTTTGTTTAGGACCCACTCTGTGCTAAGCTCCACTGTAGCTAGTTGTTTTCTTTGAACATTATAGTTCTAGATATACGAAAACCATAGTATGACTGGTTGTGGACAGAATATCATGCTCATTGCAAGAAGAACATTCTGTGGCTTGTGGACTGACAAGAATTTCTAAAGAATGTGAAACAAAGAGTTTTGGGCTTTAGAATCAGACCAATTTGCTGTGTGACGATAAATGATTTGCTTGATCTCTGAGCTTCACAGAGATTTTAACTCAAAGTAGTGCTGCTAGGGTGTTGTTAAAGGAGATGATGAATGTAAAATGCATATAAAAAATTTAAGCAAACCGGCAAAACAAATTGGTTTCCCTTCTTTCTTGCGCTTCATGGAAACTGTTGTTTAGGGTTAAAGAGTAGATCATATTTCCTTTTGCTAACCCATGACATCATAGGGATGAATTCTTCAAAATTCCTTGGCCATCAAAGAATCTTGGATCTTGTTGAGAGATATCATGTCCAGAAAGTTAATGGGGTCTTGATGTTTAGATTAAATGAAACTGACCATACTGCTGGAACATTGTTAAACCTCAAAACCCTTTTAAAGATGGAGCAATATTATATATTCTAAAGAAAATAGGCAGCCAAGAAGCCTTTTAATTAGATATTCAAGTGAAAGCGAGGAAAGAAACCTGAGATTGTCTTATACTTTGAGCAAAGGCACAAAACTGTCTCTCTGTTGCTGCCAGCCTACAACACATCTGTCATCCTAAGTTCCTTCCCCAGAAATTTATTTAAATACTCTCTGCATTCTCACCCAAGGCAACTTAGGTTGGAAAATCTGCAGACACAATATTAATCAATAAATCAGTGCATATGTGTTTGTGTGTGTGTTAAACCACATTTAATTTTTCTCTTTGGCCTTGATTTTTAAAAATTCTTGTATAAAGTAAATCTTGATCTCTTGAGTCCAAAACACCAAAATGTCCTACACTTTCTAAGGAACCATCTCTACTAGGCCTCTTCTTGGTGCATGGAGTCAAATCCTCCTGGAACTTCTACTTGTTTGGCAACGTACATCAACTGGTATTTGAATTCTTGATACCACCAGGGACTCTTGAAACCCCAGGGTTCTTATATTTGTGGTTTCCCTCTCTGTACAATAGTGTGTGTGTGTGTGTGTGTGTGTGTGTGTGTGTGTGTGTGTGAAAACTTAAATTTTTACTGTCTCTCTCATCATCTCCAGAGGGAGTTCAGTCTTCCTGCTCTGTGTTTTCCACAAGTCTGGATATTTTCAGCTCCCACTGTACAACTTTACACATTCTTTGGTCTGGATATCAGTTGTGGATCTGGGAACATAATGATACATCTGAGTATGTTTCTCAGATGAAAAAAAAAACTGATAAAACTCCCAGCTTTTCCATCATGTCTTCACCAAGCAGAAAAACTGCTGCCATTCTGGATATCCCAGCCCTTTTGGTCTTGGTTCTGAGGGGGTGAAATTATAGAATGTGGTGAGGTGATGTAGGATCTCTCAATTGGTTTAGAGATAGTTTCTATTCACTGTGGGGCCAAATCAATGACTCAGTCCTCAGACTGCTGGCAAAGAAGTTGTGATTTTATTTTGGGCAAGGTTCCCAAGGCTCCTTATTTAAAAGTCCATTTTCCGCATTTATCTTGCAGACCCAGCTTTTCTGATCAGTCCCTGCAGCCCTCTTCTGCCCAGTGGAGATTGCTAGTCTTGATTTTGTGTCTGGAATGAAGACAACAGGAGGGCTAACACTTGGTACTCAGAAAGAAAGCCTCCTTAGTCAGAAGGAGAAGGCCAGTGTGACAGGCTGAATAATACTCCACCTGTAGGAAGTTTGTGCCCAAATCCTGGAAACATGTGAAAGTTTTACTGTATATGGCAAAAGAGACTTTGTATATGTGACTAAGCAAAGTATCTCATATAAGGAGGTTCTTCTAAATGGTCTGGATGAATGCAGATCATAATCACAAGCGTGACAACAGAACTGAAAATTGGAATAATGCAGCCTGCAGTCAAGAAATGCCAATGTGGCTGGATCAGGCCAGGAAGAGATTCTACCCTGGAACCTCCCGCAGGAAATATTCCTCCTGACACACTGATTTCACTAGAGAGTTCTGTTTACCTAAGGTTGGAAAGGAATGTGTTTGTGTGTGTGTGTGTGTGTGTGTGTGTGTGTGTGTGTGTGTGTGAGAGAGAGACAGAGTTTGTGACAGGAAATACTCATTCTGCAGGTCTTAGTTCAAGTGTCTTCTGGTTCATTTTTCTTGACTCTAGTACCATTTCCACCTTTGCCAGGTGCCTTTTGACATATAGACACATAGACACAATTAGCTTATCTCCTCCATTGGACTCTAGAAGTGGCTGTGTCTTGTTTCTGTCTGGTTCTTTGGTGCCTAACTAATTGCATGGTACCAAAAGACTGCTGACAAATATTTTTTGTATGAAGAAATAATTAACCAGTTGGCTGAATGGATGATCTGTAAATTCATCAGCATAATAAGGCCTGTAACTAGATTGACCAGATATTAACCCCTGGAGTAGGTAAATTTTGTCCCAGGAACACCTGTGGTAGAAGTAGCTATGGACCTCAAAGCTTCATGCTGGATCAGTTTTCTTCTTTAGGTCTATCCTCCCTATCACCATAAACTGTCACAATTGTAAGTGACACTTGAGCTAAGTGCTGCAGAATAATTACATTCAGGACCCATCCAGATCATGGGGAAGTTGGCTTTTCCTCTTATATCAAAGGTGGGGTTGATATGTCTGGAACATGCATGATGCCAGACGTGGCCAGAGTTGATCTGGCTAGACACATTGTATATAGTTGTTTTAGTTAGCGTTTTCATGTCACTGAGACACAACACCCAATATGTGCAACTTCTAGGAGGAAAGGTTTATTTTGGTTCTTGCATTCAGTCCATGGTTGGCTGTCACGGAGGCAAAAACAGGATGGTAGAAGAGCACGGTAGAGGACATGATACTTGACCCATGGCAACCAGGAAGCACAGAGAGAAAGGAGGAACCAGAAAGGAGAATACACTCTTCTAGGTCATGTGCCAGTGATTCATTTCTAACCAGGTCCTGCTTCCTAATAACTGCAAGTCAGCTATAGTGCCTCTATGATCTCCATCATCACATCAGAATTTGGGGGACATTTAAAGCCACACCGTAACAGTAGTGAGCAGAGAAGATTCAAATCATAATGGGACATGAAAAGTAAGAACAATGATGAAGAAGGCTCAGCATTATTGCCAAGAACTTTATAGAGGTTGGAAATCAGAAGATGACTCAAGGGGAAAACTGGCTGTTTTATTTCCAGAGCTTTTTCCAGATCAGGATTTTTATGCTTCTTATGATTATAAAGGTGTGAATTTCTACACATCATGTTTCTTCTTTTGGTTCTGTAACAACTATACCCCTCAATGAGCTTATGTTCCCTGTTCTTAAATGAAGGGGAAAAATGCTAACCACCAAAACTTTATTAGGGGGAACTGTTTTAAAGAGAAAACTAGTCTGAATTGTTAAAGTTACAGTTGAGTTAGGGATGTAGCTTAATGGTAGAGAATTGACCTACCATGCCCATCACCTAGATTTGATTCCTAGCATCACCAAAACCAAAACAAAACAAAAAGCTTTTTACTATAGACTAACTTATGTCCCTTCCCTCTAAATTCAGATGTTGAAGTTTTTAGTTTTCAGTACCTCACATGTAGAGAAAATGTCAGGTGTGACAGGGGAAAAAGGCAGCCATTTGCAAGCCCAAGAGAGGCCTCATGGGAAACAAAACCTGCCAGCACCTTGATCTTGGACCTGTTGCCTTCAGAATTATGAGAAAATAAATTTGTTTTTACAGCAAAATTTGTTTAAAATTTTAGTTTGTTTTCGTTATGGCAGTCCTAAAAAACAAATACATTCTCCTTAAAATAAAAGTTTTAAAGGAATGCAAATTTACTTAAAACAAGTATTATTTGCAATGTTTTTGTTGGAGGTTCTTTCCTCCCAAAGCTACATTTTAATGATAAAATATAAATGTACTAAAAATTCTTGAAAGATTATTTTTTCCAAGTAAGTCACATATTTCCTTACTATCTCTCTCTCCTATTGATTCATTTAGCATATTGTTTATTTTTTCTCTAGATAATAAAAAAGTAAGTTTAAGTACAGAACAAGTACATAATCATATTACAATAGAAGGGATTCAATTAATTAATTTTCAGATATTTTGGAGGTTTAACAACAGCTTAACTTGAAACATATTCTCTACTAGAGTAATTGTTCTTGCTCCATGTTTCAGACAGTTTGTGTGTTGATTGTCCTGAGTGTTTTATTCTTGGTTGATGCTGCTGTTTGTGTGTTTCTTGGTTCTTGACAGTTCAGGGCAGTCTGTGACACTGGGGTATAGTAGGACTGCTTCTTAAGGTCAACTCTTTGCATGTTGGAAACATCCCATGGAAGAAACCAACAGCTCATGTATTTGAATGTTGAATTTACATTCTCCTTTAAATCTATGAGCAAAAAACACTTACAGTGGTTCACAAATTTGCTTCACAAGGGCCAGGGAAGCACAACATGTGAGTATGGATTTCCGCCTGACTCACATGTGTCCTATGGTCAGGAGGTTTCTCCCTCCACCTACACTCACAGCTGTAAGCAGAGGAACCCTTGTCCTGTGGCCAGACCAGCAGGGGTCTCCTTGTGAATGTAGAGTCAGAGTGGGGATTGTCTGCCAGAGTGCTAAAATGCTTCACAGTGCCGGTGGTGAGTAGATGTTTTAGTTCCTTTCCTGCTGCTATTACAGAATATCACAGACAAGGTAAATTATAAACAATAGAAGTATATTTGGCTCACAGTTCTGGATGCTGGGAAATACAAGACAGAACAGCCACATCTGATGAAGACCTTCTTGCTGCATTATATATAATACAATGGTGGAAGACCAATGAGCCTGAGAGAGAGAGAGAGAGAGAGAGAGACGGACAGACAGACAGAGAGACAGAGAGAGATGAGAGAGAGATGGGGTGGGGGAAGCCTGGTTTTATAACAAACTCACTCCCACATTAACAATGGCGTTACTCTATTTATGAGGATTCTGCCCTCATGACCTAATTCTCCTCTTCTAGATTCCACTTCTAAATGCAGTTACAATGATAGTCACATTTCAGCATGAGTTTTGGAGGGGACATTTAAAATACAGCAGCAGGTAAGGCTCTTTCTCCTTCTTGGTTTCATGATACCAGCTTCCTGCTCTCCTGTAGTTCATGAGTGTCTTGGTTACTTTTTTCTTGTTGCTGGGACGAAACACCTGACACCCAAAGTGAAGCAAGGAAAGGTTTATTTAGCTCACAGATTCTGGAGATTTCAGTCCATAATCTGCTGGCTCCAAGGCAGGGTGGCATGGCACTGGGCAACACTTCAAGGCAGCAGCCAGAGCAAAAAGGGCAGCCAGAGTAAAAAGAGAGAGCAAACCTCTTCTCTTCCCTTATATTGTACACAGGTCACCCCACCCCCCTTCACGGTGGGTGTAGCACTCACAAAATCTCCTTGCCCTCCTTTGCACAGGATGAGGATATTTACAAAGTAAGAACCTTAGCTCCCTGCTGAGTCTCAGTTAAACTTCTAAACTTCTCAAGTTGACACAATGCATCAACCATACAGTGAACTAAGCAAGGGGTCATGCAGTGACCTGAGGGGAAGGTGAAGGAAGGGATAGAGAACAGTAGTTGTGGGAAGAGAGTAAAATTGGACTTGGAGAGAGCCTGGTCCAAGAAAAGGCCTGAATTTGGTCTGAATTAGGATTATTTTATAAGGAAGGAAGTTTAACCATTTCCCAGAGAGGAACCCGATTCTGAGAAAAGGGTTGTTGTGCCAGGGATTTACTGGGAAGAGTTCCCAGGGAAAACATATGGAGGAATAAATGGGAAACCAAAGTTATGAAGGGAAGAAGATAAGAAAAGGTGCAGTATTAAGCAAAGTCGCATTGAGAGCAATTGTATTAGTTATATAACAATATTAGTTGTATCATTTGGGCAACAGATTGTCCAAACCCAGTGGCTTAAAATAACAATAAATCTATTCTGTCTCAGGGTTTGAGTGGGTCAGAATTTCATGACTACCTTGCTTGGGCAGCTCAGGCTGAGGTGTCCCAAGAGGTTTTAATTAAAATGTCATTTGGAGCTACAGTCATCTGAAGACTCAACTAGGACTAAAGGGTCCACTTCCAAACTGACTCGCTCACATGGCAGGGGAGCTGGTGCTGGCTGTTGGCAGGAGGTTCAGTTTTCTCCACTTCCAGGCCTCTCCTCTGACTGCTTGAGGGTCCTCATGATGTGGCTTCCGGTTTCCCACAGGGTGCAGAGTTCAAGAGAGAGACAAAGCCAAACAGAAGCTATTCTTTACTTGACCCAGTCTTGAAGTCAGATAGCATCATTTCCCCATCTTCTATTCCTTAGCAGTGAGTTAAGTCTGGTCTACATTCGGGGAGAAGGAGGTATATGAAGGTATATGATAGGTTGGTTCAGGTCTGCAGAGAAGATTGAAAGACATAGAGTACCGCTCAGAGTGGTTTTCATCAGGGTTAAGGGAGCAAGGGTATTTAGATTCACATAATAAACAGTAGTTTATTATGACAAAAGCCTATCTGAGATGGGAGGGGATAAATTCCCACTCCTTTATTTGCAATGTAGGTACCTAAGAGCAACTCTTTAACAAATGCAATAGGGGCTGAATAAGGAGGGTGATCACAAACTGGGAGGTGCCCGGCACAAACACAAGTCAGCCTCTGGAGGGGATCAGCCAGAGAGCATTGATAGGGTCTGCAGTAACCAGACAGCATGATAAATATGCTCTTATTCCAGAGAGATTATTCTATTGTATGTGTATTCTATTGTATTCAAGGAGTAATTCAGTAATGTGGCTTCCTGGTGGTGTTTAGTGGAGAAGTGGTGCTTGCAGTTCTTCAAACTCCTTTAAAGGGATCATCAGGTTTTAAGAATTCTGTTCTACATTCCCCTTCCTGTGTGGTTTCATCTCCACGCAGAATCCACTGTTGTTTCAGAAGGGCTGGGTGCAGATGTCTGAAAAATACATAATGAAGTCAAGTAACAAAATAGAACTAGGCAGATGCTTGCCTAAAAGTGTACAGGAAGGAGATGGCTGGTCACCAAAGGTTATTAATAACACTTTGTACTTTGATAGCATCTTTCATTTGAGCCTCCATGAGCTAGATAGCCATTTAAGTAACCCAGAGAGTTATTTTCTTGGATGGAATTTTTAAACTCAACAGATCTTTTGAAAATTTGATGCTTTGAATGCTTTATTTTCTGGATTGTTCTCTAGGGAAAGTGAGTTTCCTTTATAAATCATATGAATGATTTTAAATGCTAGTTATTTCTTAAAACAATGGATAGTACACAGCCTCTGGCAATATTATGTGAAATTCATACTTTCTTTTTTATTTTTTCAATTTTCTTTTGTTCCAAAGCTGCCTTCATGAAATTACTTAAGTGATAGAATATTTCTGTTAACAGGGGAAGTGTAACTGTAGCTACTGTTCCCAATTCTAATCATCACTGATTTTAGTCTTCTCAGTATCTGTTCATCGTTTGGCATGAACAGAGCTCTGTTTCTGCCTTTGTCTGGCATGCACAGCTAGTGAGGGGACTGAGCTATGGCAATGACGTGGCACAGGCCAACTCTCAGCTGGATGGTGCTAAGAACTGAGCATATGAGCTGATATCCTTCACCACAAAAGCGAAGAGCTGGAGACAGACTCCACCTCGACAAAGAATCAGAACAAAGGAGTGTATTGAACAGCACCAGTCACGCCTGCAGCAAAGCTCGCATCCTGTCATTGTTAGGTTGCAGCAGATACAACAGGGAAGAACTTTGCACTGAGTATCTTCTTGCACAGTACACAGGATTGTGTTTGGCCTATTGAGTGACCACTGTTTTTTTTTACCACTAAGTCTCAAAATAAAGTGTATTGCAGAATGACAAAGCCCAGACCCACACAAGATGGAGTTCTGCTGCCAGGACCAGAACCACAGTAAAGGCTATGTCCTCAGGGGGTCTGGGATTCATCCTTTGTAGTCACCTGTCATGTTTCTCCAGGCTTAGCATGAGGAGGTTGCTTGACCTCCCTCTACAGAGTAGAAGTTATAACAAGAGATATGTTTGAAGCTGGTGAATACTTGTTGCTGCTGTACTACAGTGTGGACTACAGCCTCTTCTGACTTATATTTTCAGTTTCTTTTCCTTTTTTATTTTTCAGTACATGTTCGTGGTACATTATCTATACATTCATTATGGGTAGTTGGTACACACACATCACACATGTTATTTCTTTTCATATCCCCTTTTCCTCTCCCTTCATCCTTTCCCCCCTCTGTCTTTTAGTCACCTTTCTATTTGCCAAATATCTGTCTATTTCCTATCTTCTGTCTTTGTGCTTTTTGAAAGCTGGGACGCAGGAAGTTTTCCTTTCTTGGTAATTTCCAAGCATCTTGCATTACCTTCTTTTTCCACAAGGTGGCAGCGCAGAAGAGCGCAGAAGTCTTGCTCTTCAAGCGAAGGGATAAGTGTTAACAATGGGGTATCCAAGCATCACTTCTGGCTCTCACTTTCTTCCAAGAAAACATGACCAAGAGCTTTATACGCTTGCAGACTGTTTCAGAAGTAGGTCTAGCTTCCTCCCAATTGGTTATTTCTTTATAGGAGGAGTGAAATAATTTCTGCCCCAGGTTTACTGTGGGTAATGCAGGAGTTTTTAATCCATTTACAATCACGATCCCTCTTTTTATGCCATGTGGAGGTTGGTGGAAGTGAATACTTTTCAGGAAGAGCATGTGCTCAGCTTATCCCTTTATAAAACCTTTCGTTTAGAGGGTTTGTCCCCTTCCCCTCGGGTAGGTTTTGATTCACTGGGTCCTCACCTTTTGTGAAGCAAGATGGGAAGATAAAAGAGAAAGTCATGATAAGGTCCAGGCCCTTCTGTTCTTCACAGAAATTCCTGTAGGACCAAAATAAATGTAAAAGCCCACTTGTTTATCTTCTGTAAACCTTGTTCTGATTTTCTGTCTTGTTGCTTTGACATTCAGTTCCAGCATGCTTCCAAAGAACTATTCACACAATTTCATGTCAGCCGGTCTGCCCTGCTGGGCAACTTTTTAAAACTAAACGTTGCTAATTCTTTAATTTACTCCTCACAGCTGTGGTTCCAAAATCTCTTCAGTTTCCCAAAGTCTTCTTCACTTCCAAGATCATGTAATCTATTTCCCTTAACTCATCAATCAGAACCCAAGTCCCTGCCGCAAATCATGAGGGGTTCCTAGGTGGAGACACAGCACTAGGTTTTAGATCTCCAGTCTGCATTCTTTCTTTAGACATACTGGGTCTTCAGGAGGAGTCTATGAAAGTAGAAATACTAGCATATGAAGAAATCACTGTTACTGAATACTGAGACCACTTCTCTTCTATCCCCTGCCTCCCTCTATCCCTGAAATTAAGCAAAAGGCTAGGGTTAAATCAGGAAAGGAAAAGACAAAGCTAAGGCAAAGCAGCCCAAGAGCCTCTTCCATGGTGATTGGTTATTTTCCACAGTATTTTTTCCAAAATAGTATGCCTTGAGTGTTCTCTGAGAAAGCATTACCTGCCCCCCCCAACACACTACCACCATGGGCTGGGTAGATGTGACTCACACACATCACCCTCAGAGGTGAGCCTGATTGGCCTGATTGAATCTACATACCCAATTCTCCAAGTCAGTCATTGGCTAACTGACTGGAGAGGCTTGTGACTTGGACAGTGTGTGGAACTCAGGGAATTTGCTGAGACTGCTGAGAACTATCTGTGAGCCTTAGAACTCTAGGCATCCATCCTACACTCATGGTAGAAAATCTCCCAATCACCAAGCTAGTAATGAGAAAAGAGGGCAGGGAGGCAGAGAAGAAGAAAAAATCACACCTTGAATACATCATCTCAGCATCCGGGTGAAGCCTTGCCTGAAACTGGAACTATCATTCAATGTTTTATGAAGCAGTTTTAAAAGACCTTTATATAAACATCAGCTTAAGTGAAGATTTCTGGTACTTACAACCTCATGGTTTTTGTTTCATATACTCTGGGAAAGGTAAGTTGAACAAAAGGAAAAAAAATTAAAGAAAAATGTATAAATGATAGAAAAAAGACCTGAAGGGGGAAAGTACAACCATCTTTTCCCACCTTATTTAGTTGCTAATCTATCACTGAGCCCAAGTTCTGTTGTGCTCCCAGATTGCTGTTAGAGATGGAGTCTCCTGAGAAGGAACCTTAGCCAGTCTTCCAAGAACTAGGAGGAAATAACTTACCATTGAGAATTCAAACTTAAAGAGTCTGTGATTCTCAGAGATTTTTATGAGCTATTCAGAAAGAACGACATTTGAAGAGTTGGAGAGTCCCAGTTGGCAATGGAAAAAGGGTGATTGTTCTCTGGGTAGGAGAATCAAGGTACAGCTTAGGAAAATAGTGGGATTAAAAGAAGGTTTTTCCAATAGGCAGAGGCAGTGAAGAGGAGAGAAATGAGACAAGAAATGGGCTTTGTTATGCAAATTCTGACTTTCACAATTTAGAATTTATGCTTGATCTGAAACCAGAATTGTTAGAATATTAAAAATATCTAAAGTACATATAGAAAAATAGGCAGTGTAGAAAAACATTAGTTTTATTCTATCAGGGAGAGTCACAGTTAGTGGCTTTGGTGATGTGTATAGATCTTGAAAGGGAGATATTATATGGTAATTAGTCTATTTTCAGTCTACTGGCCTATCATAGTAGAACTTTAAGAATGATATTACATTTGTGATACCTTAGATGTGACCACATGTTTTAAGAAGCGATATGAATGTTACTGAATCAGTTTGCTGTGTGAAGCTGAACACATATTTAGGACACATAAGAGGCTGTTTTGCATCTCTATACAAATTTTGCTACATACAGACATTGTCTTTGTTACCTTTTGGCTATTTAAAAAAAAAAGCCTACCTCATGAACATATAATTGTACCATGCATCCTACAGGCACCTGTAACTCTTTGGTAGGTATTACATCAGTTTGCCAGATATTTCTGGCTTCTGGCACATGGGCACATGGGAGAATTATACTTCTTCCTTCAAACTATGGTATAGCCATATGACCTGTTTAGGCTGATATAGTGCGTGTGGCAGTAATATGGTTGGAGCATTAAAACCCAAGATGCCATTTGTATGTTTTACTTTTCTTTCCCTCTGTCTCGGTGACAGACAATGGATGGTGCTGCTCCACAAATGTGATTCCCTGAGTAGCTGATGAAGATTCAACTTCTCCACCTAATTCCAGTGTGCATGTTGCTTTGAACAAGAAATAAATCTTTGTTTTTTTCTGAGCATTGAACTTTGGGGACTGTTTGTTACTGCAACAGAACCTAATTCATCCTGACGTATGTAAAACTAAAAATTGTCTAATAACTATACTTGAAATTGGGATGAATGAAATGTATTCCTTGACATTTAAGATCTCATCATTTTTGAGAAATGATGTGAAGAAGAGTTACAAAGCAACACTTAAAATATTAATTTAAAAATGTAAATATTTTATAATTCACTCTTAATTTCCTTAACTATTTTGTTAATATTATATGATGTATATATATATATATATATATATGCATATGTATTCATGATTTTATATAGTCATAATTATGTTGGATAAACTTTGAAGGATTTTATTTAATTAGGGTTATTGACAAATATTTGCTATAGTTTTGCATTAGCCTTTGCTACTGTAATGTATATGCAAGATCAAATTAATTTTGAATCTGTTAGATGCTTTTGGCAGCCGGTTACAGGAAATGTCAACTCAAATTGGCTTAAGGTATAAGGTAGTGTAATATTCGAAACATATAGAAACTGAGTCTGAAAATTGATTGATTTAGTAGTTAAAGCTTGTCATTGAGGGCCCAGGTTTTCCCATTCCTCTAACTTTTGCTCCTTTGTGCTGATTTCCTCCTCAGGTGCATCGTAAGATGGCCGCAACTGTTCCAGGGACCTCATCCAGCTCCAGAAGATGAATAGTTTCTTCCAGTTTCTTTTTCTTATGAGAGAGGTTTCTTTTTCCAAAATGCTTCAGAAAAACATTTCCTCTCATCTTAATGGCCAGAATTGAGTTGCATGAATACGCACCATCCAATTGTGGACTTGGAGTGCCACTTAGAGGGTAAAGTTATCATGGTCAACATCGACCATGTTGTCCACATGGGTTAACCATTACTTTATAACCATTTTCTGCCATTGAATATTTAGGATATTTCTTGTTTTCACTCACCTAAATGATGCTGCTGGAAAGAATTTGGTATACACAATTTCTGTCTCCCTAAAGAAATAGAACTGTTGGCCAAAGGGAATAAAGATTTTTCTTGTTCTGTCTTTGTATTACTAAAATAGTCTTCAGTTTGATAGGCATTATATCCCTCCACAGTGTCTCCAGTCCCCATGGACGTTAGGTTTTAAATATGTTTTAGAGTAGTATCTCACTATTGGTTTGACTTACAATTCTTTATGCACGAGACTTAACATTTTTTTCAGAGTTTATTTAGTCTTATTTGAATTTGTTCCCCCAGAAGGTAGCCCTCTTTGGCATGACAATCGGAAATGTTGAAGTCTCAATCCTCCAAGTAAACTTGGCATCTAGCTCCATCTCTGACACAGCGAAGTTGGAACTAGGAATGGCCTCAACATAAAGTAAACCCAAATTATCTAGAGACACAAATGATCCAGATGAAGCCCATGAGAGGCCCTTAGCAGAGAAATGTCACAGAGGCTATGGGCCAAATGAAAGGAATTACAGCACTTGGAACAGAGTCCTTGGAGAGCCCTTAAGTACAAATTATTTTTATTACCACATGAAATGGCTGAGTTAGAAGTATCAAAAAATTAAAATGATATTCACATGTAAAACATTTTGAGGAATAGCTTTATCTCCAACAGAATATAAATGGAGCATAGGACTAACCACACCTGAATTTAGCATCTAAGTGTTGATTTAATAACGGACTCATTATCTTTCATTTAAGAAAAATAGTTGTTGGCAGTGATTTTGTTCTGAATGACACAATTGTGTTTTTTCTCTAGTTTCCCCCTCACAATAGCTTGGTTAAACTCTACAGTACTCTTCAAAGATGTTGGTGTTACTATTTGCCACAGAACTCTCTAGGAGGCTCTGAGGAGGTCTAAGAACTTCTCAACATTGTTCGCAGAATGTTACATGCATGTGCATTTTTCACATGACAGGATTCATGCCTTTCATGAGCCTACCAAGAGCATCCACGCTGTCTCTCCTGCGATTTTAATCAATTTTAATTTTTTGCCATAGCTCCCTCTCACTTTTCTCATGTTCTATAGTTTGTTTCCTATTATTTTTCCACCCAACTTCCTTGAACAGAGTTTAGTTTGGCTGCCCCATTTGAAGTTTCATCTCTGCTAATAATAAATGCTTTATGTGGTTCTTTTTCTTTCATGTGGGGGGTCAGGAACCAGGATTTCTAATTTTTAAAAAAGTGTGCTAAGGCATATTAGAGTACATTGGACACTGTTTATTGATTTTTTGGTTTCAAAATCACTTCAGGATCTTTCTTTGTCTGAAATTAGAGTGTAAACTGCCAATTTTAATTTCTTGTAACAATAGATTAAGGGTCACTTTTGCAGTCTAAATTTTTTCTAGAGGTCTTTGCATTTGTGAAATGCAGCAAAATTACAGGCAATCGCCAATGCTTCAAAAAAGTTAGACATATCTTGTGTGTCCCTTGACAACTCAGTTGCATTGATGTGTCCTAAAAATGAGAAAAAATATGTGCTCATTTTCTTAAGCTTTAAAGGTATTCCATCTACATTGAATGTTCATATTGAGTTCAAGGACTGCAGTGATGGCAAACATTTTAGAGCCCAAACTGCAACCCACAACTCACATATTTATCACAAAGAACCAATGATGCAATTCAACTTGAATACTGAAGTTTTAATTTAGAAAAACGTAACTCATGTACAACATTGTTCGTCTTAAAGGGAAAACAATATGCATGCCATAGGTTTACCTCCACTGGACTATAGAATTTTGGGTATCTGTTTCACTTTCACAATTTTAGGATTCCATTTTTCCCTATTCTAATAGAAAATGACAGGGAATAAATTATAAAAGTAGGTGGTGAATATTAGAAACAGAACAAATATATGAAAAATCGTCCTGTGCCATAAGGTAGAGTAAGAATTATAGGCGGTAATAAACCTTGAATGGTGTACTGGATTCCAGTGAGCATCAGTGGGATGTAATGCAATGGGAATATCTCCCTCCTTCATTAAGATATGATCTTTCAAGGAGCAGAGAGAGGGCAACATAAGATCTCTATCAGAAGTACCATCTGGGTGGGATAGGGAGAAGCAATAAAGGCACAGGCATTTTACATCTTACATAAATCCAAGACTGAGTGCTTGAGAATTTGGAAAGAGGCTTGTGGAGATTTCTGCAGTTTCTACCTGACTGCCTTGCCTTCTTCAACTTCCAGGGACCACTCTCTTGGTGATGTTTGTGAACAAGTTGAAGTGTTAATAGTTGTGGCAACTGGTAAGCTAATGCCTTCCTCTGGTCCTGGCTGGTATCAAGGAAAGGAGGACCATCTCTGACTTGGAGTGAGTGTGTATATGTGTCTGTGTGTGTGTGTGTGTGTGTGTAAAGTGAGTGTTCTTGGTAACAAAAATATTCATTTGAGGAATTTGTTTCTGCAATCCACATTTCTAAACAGACAAAGTCACTCTGGATTTAATCCTTTCTCTCCCCATTCACATTATTTGCCTTGTCTCTATTTAATACATTTAATAGTTTGCTTGAATTTGCTTTTCTATATTTTTTTTTCTTTTTTGAATTCCTTCTGATCATCAGTTTGGATCTTATATTCTTCCCTTTGCCTAATTCTTCAACACTTGTTTTCAACTTTCTTCTGATTAATTCAATGGAACTTATTTAAATACTCTTTGCTGCCACTCATTCTTTTAGGGTCCTTTTTTGAACAATTAAGAAAGCTGAAAATTCTACATAAAAAGTCTCTCCTTGGGATGAGCAGGATAGTGACAAAATAAGAGCCAAGTTCCTCTTAGAAAGAACGATTGATTTTGGGTAGCGGGAAAGCTGCTTAGGGCAAGGTGTAGGGCTAAAGCAAAGTTATGTGCATATAGATGACTTTTAGTCAATACTGTTGCCGTGATTTCTAATTTTCAACCTACTTTTGATGTCTGAGAGGAGGTAAAATTAAGAGGATAAACCCACATTGAGATTTTGGTAGGCAGAAGAGAAGTCAGACCCCGAAACATTTAGGCACCTGTGAGTGAATGCATAAAGAATGAGAACAGGAGGAAAAGAGTGAAATGCTAGATTTCTCAGTATGCTGAATGCAGGAAAAAATGAGAAATTTGTTTTCAAGCAAGTCTGGATTAGACTGTGTTTACAGCTGTGAATGTAAACAAAGAAGCTGAGTACAGTGGGCTCAGCGCGAGTACCACAGCATGTTTTTGTTACAGCGACTGAAAACTACGCATAAAAATTACAAGATTACTTGCTATTTAAATGCAAATGTGAACATTGTTGTGAACCTCAAAAGATGTATTTAATTTTACAATTCCTCTTAAGGTTGGCATTTTGTAGCAGCTATTTGCTCTTTCTCCAGCCATGCCTGATTTTTTATCTATCAGCCCTGTACCTATTCAATTAACTAAGAGTGTAGGTCAAAGCAGAAAGACATCACCATTACTACAATGCAGCTTGCCCAAGAAGAGGAGCCTGATTTTGACAGCAGAAATTATACATGTTTTAAAGTAATTAAAACCTGATTTGCTGGACTAGATGTATGCTGTTTTCAAAATGTCTAATTGTTTGCACAGTTTAAAATAAGGGGGAAAACACGGCAACTTTACTGAGCCAAAAGAGAGTTATGTGAAATCATTCAAGTTATGTTTAGATTCATGAAGGGATATTTGAAAGAGCTCTGAGGCAACTATAAAGGATATTTTTTCAGATGATTAAATGCAAATATTGTTTTAAAATCCTTAAGAAAATGATTTAAGAATGCACAGGAAATTAAAAAAAAAGAGAGACGAAGGGGGCGTGATTTCTTCTCCCACCATGACCCAGTCTTGATCTCCCATCATCTGAAGGGTCTTTGTTCTGCTGGAACGTGTTGGCAGGAAGATGAGATGCTGAGGTAGCACTTGGGTCTGAGTGAATGGCTGGCCAAGAAGTACCCAGGGGGCACCCTTACCACCCTCCTCTCCAACCTGGCAGGCTCTGCCCTCTTTCTTCAGGATACATGAGCCTTTGGAATTTGCTCCTGTATACTGATCCTCAAGCAAGTATAGAAGATCCCCCTGAGTCCTAAGCTTCACTTTTCTAGTATTTGATCCTGAAACCACCGCTACAATGCCTACACTAAAAGGCCAGCTGGAAACCATGGTTCTGATACATCCTTTTCCCCCTAAACTCTATCAGTTTGAATTTGGCTTATTTTAGATTATATTATGTATGAGGTAAATGGATACTATTTTAGTTCCGTCCTTCTATAGCTGATGGTCGGGCTACTTTGCATGTTAAAAAGCAGTGGGTGAGCTTGGAAAGATCAAAAGCTCTTGTGGCTTGAAAAGTTCAATGCTGAGAGGAAGTGACTGTAATTCTTCTGAAGAATTCAAGCTGAAATATCTGTTAGCAAGTGTTGGGGAAATGGTTCCCCATGGGGTTTCGTCTACAATCATGGTGGGACTTGGTGCAATGGTCATTTATATTATCAACATTGTTTTTGATCTAACATGATTTTGGAAAGGAGGGAAAAAGGACTGGAACTGGAGGAAGTTTCAGGAGCTTCAGGGAATTCTGTTTTCCTATGGGTTTCACTGTCTACTTGTTGACAAGAATGTTTTATCAAGACAAGAGTTCTCTTTCAGTTCTGAGTTTAGATTCAACTAAGAGATTCTGGATTGAAGTTGCATTTATCATTGGCAAGGGAGAAAAGACATAGGAAAGGACTTCTAAAGGCTTCTTGGACATCAAATGGGTATTTCACAACAATTTTGTGATGAGTTAAGTGTAAATGAATCAGAAACATATGGACCAAGCTTCCTTAGAAATTCACATGGATTTAAAAAATTAAGGCAAAGAAATTCTTGGCAAAGAGTATTTTTGGATTTGCCAGATCCAAAACACTTGAGGATGGTCAGAAAAACATACTCTCTATGGTTCCGAGAGTGCTGCTGAATTCTATCTTTGCTTTTCACTCTTCTCTTCCTATGTGTCCAGGTGCTTTGCAACCTGCAAAGTTTCAGATTGGCCAACAGTGAAGTGCACATGAAGTCCTTCTGTAATTTTCTGGACAGATGAGGATGACTATGACAATAGAGTAGGGGCCTGAGCTCAGTTTGGAGTTAGAAGGCTCATAGGTTTCAGTTTGGATCCAATCTCCAGGGGGCGATGCTGACAAGAATGCAGTGGCAGGGGAAAAGGGAATCTCACTTGTTTCAGGAAACTGTTCAGTTGAAAGTTGGTTTTTTTCAGCACTAAGGAAGAATTTGGCTACTCAGTGGGGAGCATCCACTCTGGAGGTAGTTAGGAATGTGGACTGGGAGAGCCTTGACTTTTCTCCAGGCTCGTTTACTCTTTGCTGGAGAGGAAGTGTTTATAGGGAAGAGGTTCCACAGAGGTGGTGTTTGCTGCACCGACCTTTCTATGGGAGAGTCTGCAATGGTTGATGTACTGAACTGAGAATGAATTGTTGAGGAAATAAGTCACAAAATTACCAAACGAGTAGTGCCTCTTGGTGAAGGGAAAGTGTCACCAGAGGAAAGGGTCATTTCAACAGTGCTTCAGGGTTTGGGAATTACTTCTTGTAAAAAGATTTTTCATTGCAGTGAAGTTTATTTAAATGAAATTTAAACTGGAGGGACTGGAGCCTGGTATTTTTGTAAGAGAAATGACATGGGTTAGATAGTAATATATAATATCAGTGGAGGGTTGGCATAGTTAAAGGAAGGACAATAAAGACTGAACTTGGAAGTCTGGGATTTAGTAGTGTTAAAGAATTGTAAGCTACGCAGAGGTTTACTTGACTACAATAGTTCTATCTGCTCAACAGCATCATCTTTACTGTGCAAGGAGAACTGAGCTCCTTTTCATCTCAGATCCAGCACAAACTCAGCACATACTCAAAAAGGTGGTAACTGAAGTCAGTTGAGTCAGTTCTCATCTAAGGACATGAACATGCCTGGCCCATACCTTGACATCCTGTCAAATTAAAGTTAAGTTGTTGTGAATGACTAATGTTAATGAAGGAAAAAGCAAAGAAGGCTGTGGATGAATGATGAAGCAGAAGACAAGGCAGGAGAATCCTAAAGAGTGAGATGTTTTTAAAATAATATAGGGCAGTCACAATGGATATAGAAGAGATCCAGAGGATCATAGAGGATGATAAGCTATTTGATTTAGCTGCTTGGGAGTGTTTGATAGCCTTTCCAAGGGAAATTTCCAAAGACACAGAAAATAAATAGAAGTAAAACAAAACCTCAGAGAGGATATTTATGACAGAAAAGCAGAGTTAGCAGATATTTCCATGACCTGTGTCACCAGTGTATCTTACATTTGATTTATTCTGAAAACATTTAATGAGCATCCACTATGTGTTTAGGAATGGGAGATGCCAATGGATATTACCTTAAAGAAACTTGTGGTCTTTTAAGAGAGGAAAAATAGCGCACCAGTAATGAATAAAGGGTGATTAAGATGAATGCTATATGGATGCACGAACTGGTGAAGTCTGAGAAAGAAGGCAGTCCCTTCTGCTAGCCTAGTGAGGAAGGTGACCTCAGAACTTTTTGGTGCCTGCCTTGTAGCTCTGCTGAGAGCTACTATCAGCCTCTGCTTCCTACCTTGCCACAGAACTGAGTAGCTGCTCTTCCGGTTATGTGGAAGATGATAAACAGAGGCACACTGAGTCCCAGTGCCAGGACCCCATGTGCCTGAGTCTGTGGGGACGTCTAAAAGCGGAGTGGTCCCATTGTACTCCTGCCCACCTCCTCACCCCCACCTGAGAAAAGGTCACACAGATGAATGTTACTTACAACCTTCAGGGCTAAACTGCAGTTAACTTCCTGGACATCTTATCTATTGAGAAGGCTCTTTGAGTTGTTTTCACTTCTTAGGAGAAAGCCGTATGAGACCAATATTCATTAGTTCAGGTGTTTGCCTCTTTCAACTGTTTATTTTTTTCTGTTTATTTTTGAAGACAATCTGCTGTACGTTTCCTTGACCATCTTAAGGTCATTGAATTCTTAAGGTCCTGTGCTCCTCCTTTCAGTTTCTTGCAAATGTGAAATGCTCTGAGGCAGCCTCTTGCCTCATCTTGGCTCTTCCTATTCTTTTCCTATTTCTTATTCACTCAACTGTTCATCTTCAATTCAACCTCCTCAAAAAGATTTGGACCATTAGGTCTGCTTCAGGGGTTAGGACAAGGGAGTATGGAACACACACACACACACAGACACACACAAACACACACACAGGCACACACAGACACACCATGGTCTTTTGAAAGAACTTTAGATTTTCTTAAGGATTCCACCTAATCTCACTGAATTTTACTTAGTCCTTAAACCCCTGCCTTTCACAACTGCTTTTTTTCCCCACAACAATTTCTATATAATAATAGAAGATTTTATTTCTACTAGTTTTACAGAACTAAATTTACTTTAGTTATTTGAAAACAATATATGGAATGTTATCAACAGATTGTTTTAGTCATAAAGCTCTAACATTTGATATATTTGATATTTAATATAGTTTATTCACAAATAACTGAAATTAGTAAAAGCAATTTCTTTTTAAATGATTTTAAAACAAATCGTGAGTTGAGAAATGTTGAAGAATGTTGCAGCTCTTTTTGCCATTATATGAGTTGTTAAAAAAAAAAAACCTCGAAGACAATATCCCGAATATTGATAGAATGATTACTATTTTTTTTAGACAAGATCTGGCTGTGTAGTTCAGGTTGGCCTTGAACTCACTATGTAGCCCAGGCTGGCCTCAAACTCACAGCAATTCTCCGGCCTCAGCCTCCCAGGTGCTAGAATAATAGGAATGCACCACTATGCCTGACTAGAATGATTCTTAAGAAACATAAAAACATCAATAACGACACATAAGCAAGCCTATATTTTCTTCCAAACTTCTCCTGGGATCTCTATTGTTTTTCAGTGCTCTCCTCCAAGATGTGTGAGTGTTCAGTGACTCCCCAAACTTTCTCCATGCCAGGCCTTGGGTAGACAGACTTAAGCTATTTCTGCCAGCCCAGCTCTAACCTATTTCTTTCCTGCCCCTGTGCTCTCTCAAGATGTTTTTCTGTATGGGTTATTCTGAAGAAGTTGAATTTAAAAATGCAGACCTATATCTTTTTGGCTCTGTGACTCTTCTCCAGAATTGCCTAAGTTGCTCTGCACTTAAACAAGCATCTGTGAGTAACTTGGAAAGCACAACTGGGACCCGTCAGTAGCCAGACTCTCTGGGATCTGAGACGATGCCCTTCCTTGTCAAGTTTCCTACTGACAAAGGAAGGAGCATGGTGAAGGGCACTTGGTTGTTGGCTGTTTTCTGGTCACTGTGTTTCTGTGACTAGGTGGGATAGTACTTGGAGGTAGGTATATTTTATTCATTTCCCTCTCTCTAGTGTTTGACTTTCTACCTAGTGCATCGTGGATGAATAATATTTGATTAATGAATAACAAAGAGTTTAAACATAAAGACTTTTGGTAATAGTTTCTAAACATATGTGTCTATTATAAATTTTTGAATGTTTTTTATTTTTACAAAGTATTTATAACAACTCTATAGTGATAAGCCTATTGAAATGCTACAATTGTATCTAAAAAGAAATAATGTTACAAAATATTTTGTTGATGTCACAACTAAAAATAATCCACAAAGTGAAGTTGAACTTCTCATGAATCTGAATATATAAGGTGATCCTGAAGATGTGCTTACTTAGCATAACTTTAGTTCTGCATGAAGTCTTTTTTTTAATCAAGAAAGCCCATCAATTTTATTTCTTAACAAAGTACTGTGTTTTATTCATCTAGTCCTCTGAGAAACAGATGTCAGGGCAGGATTGAACATGGGTGAAGATTTCATTAAGGGAAGTGTCTATGTGGAAGGAGAAGAAGATTTGGGGAGTCACTGAAGGAGAAGAACCACCAGACCATGGTCCAAGTCTGACCCTTAGTGAAGGAGAGGAAGAGAAGATTGGATGAGGTGTCCCAACTGTTGTGCCTTCTAAGGCACAACAGCTTCAATACCTGGATGATGTCAAAATCTCCCAGGCGTGAGCATCTTAGGAAAGAGCTCCCGGTCAGAGGTTGCCTGGGAGCAGCTTGTGGGAAGCATACCCCCTAGGCGAACACTGCACAAGGCCAATTACAGAAATGCTCTGCAATGGAAGTTCTATAGGTATGTACTTATAGGTGTGGTCTCTAGGTGTGTACTTATAGGTGTGGTCACATCTGTACTTTGGTTTAAAACATGCAGGAATACTACTGTGTAAGGAAGCAACATTTTCTTTATATCTGAAGTCAGATTCATTGATAATACTAAAAACTGCTAATGTAAGGTATGTATATTTTTTTCATACAATATTACAAATGAACATTTTAACAACCTAATGATATTGATAGGATAGTGTGTCATATTGACATTGATCTCAAAATCCTGTTCTCTCCTTGTTTCCTTTTTAATAGAAGCTGTGAGTTTTACATAAATTCATGACTGATCAAAATAAAGATTTATTTTCTGGTAGTCATTGTGGATGGATGTGACTAGCCTCTGACCAACTCAAGTAGAAGTACTATGTGCAATTCACAGGAAATGCATTGCATACATATTTCATACTTTTGGGGAGATGATATACCCTTACTCCTGTTGACTGGAATACAAATGTGAACTCTGAAATTTCAGCAAACATATTGAACCCTGAAATGGAAAACTCTTATTGGAAATGATAATGTACCAGGAGACCAGAGCTCTGATTTCATGAGATGTCAGATGAGCCTCAACTGGTCACCTGCTACATGCGTTAATGAAATAAACTTGTATCTTGTATAAATCACTCTTATTGGGGTTTTCTATCTCTCAGCAGTAAACCTAATTTTATTAATACAGTCAGCTCTTTCTGAAATTGATCCCAGAGAGAATGAAAGTGGCATGCTTCTTATGACATAGATAATAAGTGGAGGAGCTCAGATTTTAAACAGTTCTCTCAACTTTTAGGTTGAGCGCCCATGGAGTTAAGTTTGAAGTTTAATTAAGTTAAACTTCATTGGGCCCCAATAATCTAGCCACTACTGAAGTCTTCAAGAGATCAGAAAGTGGAGAAAAACATTTTTATTCTGTCAGTACTGTTGCATTTCTGAATTATTCTATAAGACAATAGCAAAGATTAAAGTACTTTATAATCTCTAAATCCTCAGAATAAAGACCTACTTTATCATCATTCATTTACTGACCTCAGGTTTGGATAACAACAACATGAAGTACATCTTCCATTGCACAAGATATGGTTGACCTCAAAAAGCTTCAAGCAATATTCTAATTATTCTAATTATTCAATATTCTAATTATTAAACGGTTGACCAGGTGACAAGAAGAAAAAAATATCACTAAAGTAGACAACATTTGATTCCTTCCACTAGTTGATTCCATATCTTATCATCAACAACTCACTCTTCTGTGTGCACCATATTTACTGTGCTTAGTGAGTTGGTTGGTTGCTTAGTTGAAGATGTTGTGAGATTGACTAATGCTTCTGTTTTTAATTTATGTTTAAGTTTTAATTTTATCTTATTAGTACATGTCTGCAGTTCAAGAAGTTTGCATTCATCTTAGAGAATAGGTACATGTATCTTAACACAACTTGCTTCTTTCTTCTATTTATTCCTCTTCCCATCCGCCTCCTTCTGCCTCTAAATTCTCTTTCCTCATTCGCATCATTATTGTTGTTAGTATTCTTAGCTTATATTTATGACATTCCCAGTAGCATCAAGAAAAATTAAATACATTTTAAAAGACTATATATTCTTTAAAATTTTTCATCTCACCTTTTCTCTTCTCAGATTTGAAAGGGCTAGCCACATGATGATTCCCTAAATTTACAAATTTTGGGTTAATATCTTGAGCCAAAGTCCTCTCTTTGTAAATATTATATTAACTTACACCTTTGACTATGAAATAAGGGAGAAATTATAGAAACCCTTTTCTGAGATTAATTCTGAATAAATTGTTTAACTTGTTTGTATAATTTTTAGCTAAGAAACATGTAGACTGTATAGTCTACATGACTATACAGAATAGCATTTCATTTGACAATCATGATTAAACATAGTGAAATAATAAAAGTTTTACTGTGGAAATGTTGGTTGTGTCACATTCCAACTGGATGAATTAATGAGTAAGAACAAATGAACAAATGGTCTTTTACTCTTAGACTATTCTCTGTTTCTCTGTACAGTGCTTGCAATTTGAAGACAGACTTTTAAGCTTCCCCCTTATACTTTTACATAAAATAAATATGTATGCTTTGTCTTTTGCAAATGAGACCATATTGCCTGAATGACTTTGTTTGTTATTTTCCATTCCATTCCTCAAGGTAATAACAAATTTATAAAATTGCTACAAAACAGAAAAAGATAATCACATATATGAGAATTTATGCAAAAGTCTCTTTAAATTTAGTGCCCTCATGAATTGGCTTTGAACCTTTGGTTCATAAATTCCAGGAAAGGTGGGTAGACAGAGGGATAGTAGTTATGGTGCTTATATATTCAATACTATAGAGAAAACCTCTTCAGTTTTTTGAAGATTGAATTTTTTGGGTGTTTAGAAGGAAGCATTTTAGGGAGGTTTGACCCTATTTGGGTATCTCCAAATATATTCATAGTAATTAAATAGTACAGTTTCAAATAGTAATATAACTAAAATTTACCTATGGGCAAGTTATTACAACTTGGTTGTAGTTAAAAGATTCAAGCTTCAGGTTAGTCACTCACTGACAAAAGGGTCTTGCACAAGTTTCATGACTTTATTGCATATCAGTTTGAATTTTGGTAAAAATAAAATGTTTATCAACTAGAAAATCCTCAATCTTACTCCCTTTATGTGATAAAGTTGAAATATAAGACTCCAACATGAACAGTTATTCGGGGGAGCTGAAATTTTGATGCATTGGTACTAAGAAAACTCTACACAGGGGAAATATTAAGTGGAGGGAAAGATGACATCATATTTGGGCTTGGGGGTGACTTGTAAAGCAGAGGAATGGTGGGTGCAGAGATTATGTTCCTTCATTCTGTGAAATTTTTGAGTCACAAATTGTGTGCATACATGATTCAGATGAAATCTGAAACAATTATTAGATATTTTCTAACTACCCTGGGGCTTGTAATTGTGTTTGACAAAACACATGGTTGACATCACATTTTCAATTTTTGTCCAGATGTTAGGTGTCGTACGAGCCCAGGCAAAGGTGGTCCATGCTTCACAAAAGCAACTGCAAGTGATGAAAAAAATCAGTTTTTTACTTGCCTCAGAGAACATTAAAAAAAAACAAATTATTGATACAGGCTTGACATTAACATGGTTGAGTTCAGCCAAACTGAACTGTGGTTTATGGCCTAACTGGGTGATTATTGGGTAAGATCTTTCTCTTTGCTCTTCATGCTATCTTTTGCTTTGAAAAACACATGTCACTCCATTTACTTTCAGCAGATGACTTCACTATATGGTTTATGATGCTTTCAACAAATAAGAGAAAACTTAACCCAACTGGATTAAGCAAAAGTGCAATTTACTGGTTAAACCATTGAAAAATCCAAGAGAGGGTCTGGTTTCAGATGAGACTCAGCAGGTACTTGATCTGTAGCCCCAGACTCTGTCTCTGGCTTCTCTCCTTCTGACTTAACTTCCATCCTTGGAAAGACTCTTCCAGCCATGGATCAGAGTAACTCATGTCATCTCTACCTGAAGCCCTGCAGAAAGACCTGCCACTGAACCAGAAGCTCCAGCAAATGCAGCATCATTTCCTGTTCAGCTCCTCTCGGACACATCACCATGGACAGGGCAATGTGATGTTCTCATAAGTTAGGACTAGGTTGTGTGCTCCACTTCACAGTTACAGAGGTGAGAATGTAAAGGAGTGGCTCTCCAAGGAAAATGAGGGTTTCTTTATCAAAAGAAGGTGGCATGAAAGCCTGACCTCTTCACTCGGAATCTTTTTCCTTTAGACAAATAGAACCTCTTTTGACTTCCTGATTCGCATCCTTTTACTTGCCATGATCTTAGGAGAACAGATTGACCCTTTTCCTGTGTATAGCTAACCCATCCACCGGTGGCTCTGGTTTTTTTTTTTTTTTTTTTGTCTAGTCTAGGGTCTGACCTCACCAGCTTTAGTCTTTCATATATCTTCACTTCTCCCTTTTTATCTGGTCTATCCTTAGTTTATAAGTCTGTTTAGTTCCATTTGATTATAACACACACACACACACACACACACACACACACACACTATTTTTGTCTCCCTCTTTTGCTGTGCTTTATTGTCTTTTCCTTCTTATAATGGTTTTCTTTACCCCACAAAAAAGATGTCCTTGTTTCTGTTTTTCATGTTTGATTTACATTCAACATGACAAAAAAGTTGCCTGGGATGTAGCTCAGACAGTGCCTGCCTGGCAAGTGCAAGGCCCTGAGTTTGATTTCCAGTACAAAAAACAACAACAACAACAACAAAAAAAAAAAACTTCACTTCTATACCTTTATAACACTATATTTTCTATATCAGTAAAGGTTTGTTCATAACCATAGACCTTAATGTGAGCATTTTGAGTAAGAAATTTAACATAGGAAATACATTTTTCCAACCATTGGAGTAATTAGGGAGTGAAGCTTAAAATATTCTAGATTCACAAATTCCCAGTAAAATGAAACCAATGAATTTCTGTCTGTATCACTGAAGTAAATAATTCTCAGAACAATGCCCAGAAGCTTACAGTAAACCTCCAAGTGCACCCTGTCCTGATGCTTCAATACATGACCTCCAAGAACCACATCTTCTGCTTTCTCTTTTCATGTAAGCACCTCCTTATAGCTCTAAATAGAAGCGGAATTGCACAGAGACCTCAAGAGATGGAGTATCTAGACTTTCAGTCCTTAAAACATAAGGGAGAGTTTAGAATGGTCCTAAATATTAAAAGGTTGTATTTGGTCCCTCATTATTCATAGGCATTTCTTTCTCCCCAGCCTCTTTAATATTGTGGATAAGAGTTCTGTCCTAGAGCTACCACTTGCTCATATCATGAACTCTTCTTGAATTAGCTCATCTATTCTCATAATTTTGATCACACACAGGTTGATAATACCTTGGTCTATGATTCCTCCACATGTATATCCATAAATTTCATGTTAGAACAACCCTCTGCTGAACAATTTCATCTGATTTATTCAAAAGGACCACACATTCAACTCATTTGAGAATGAAATCTTTACTTTGGTTCCTCAACCTGTTCTTTTTTCCATATTGTTTTTTTGCTATCTATCCAATCAATCACTACATTTGATTTTTAAAATATTTTCTGTTGCTTCATTACTTTTTACCTGGTCTACTTCAGTTTCCTATCCAGATTTCTTGCTTTCAACCTCACCTACCTTTAATCATCTCTATAAATCTCTGGAGGCATTGATGGAAAACACAAATCTGCAATGCTTTTTCCTATTCTTAGCTCTCAATGAGTATTCAAAAGACTGAAAAAGAGGGAGCAAGGATTCAGCCAAGTAATTCTTGATAATTCATCAAAGATAGACAGATAGGCCACAAGTATTCATAAAGGACTCAGTGATTTAAGAATTGGAACAGAGAGAGGAAAACTGTTCTCCAGATACCCTGATTCTAATTATCCAGAAGGAATGCTTCATATTCAGTTGGAGATTGAGAGGGGAAAAGAGCTGATGAATACAAACTTTTATGTTTTAGTGTTTGGTAGGAAGGTTATTGAATAGTCTGGCTAAGTTCAAGGGCCTTGTAGTTTTTCTCATGTATTCTTAGTTTATTTTTTATTTTAAATGTGTTAACTTCAATATGTGATCTCTGGATATCAGGTAGAATATAATGTTTGAGAAAAAGATGGTAAGGAAAAGACAGAGAGACTAAGGAGAGACATAATATTGTGGAATGAAATAGAAATATGAAAGAAAGAAAAAACTCAGAAAGAGATCATATCCACTTGCTTTCTGTAACCCCAAAATGCATTTCGTTAGCCTGTGTCTTAATTACTTTTCTCTTGTTACTGAGACAAAA
>RJWT010005686.1:0-24627 GCA_004365215.1 Cuniculus paca | reverse complement strand
TATAACCAGACTGTGCACTGAAGGGATGTGTGTGTGTGTGTGTGTGTGTGTGTGTGTGTGTGTGTGTGTGTTGGGTTAGGTGCCTCTCTGTACCATGGCACCACATCCCAGATCCTGGCCAAGCTGAGCTTCCTGTCATGACTGATGTATGGAGACCTGGGCTCAGAGGGAGTCTGTAGAGGGTTGAGGGAAGAGGCCAGCCAAGGACTGTGCTGTCTGGGCAGCTGCTGAGACTGTTAACACCTGGTCATTGGGTGGAGAGAGGGAACCGGGAAGGAGACACTGTGAGGCTTCCCTCTGCCTTCTCAGCCTATAGACAAGGGTGGTGGGTTGGATTCCTCTGCGTGCTTTCTCTTTTTATAGGAAGTAAAGAGGAACAGCTACTGTTGCCTGAGACTCGGTTTATCTTGGTCCATCTACTTTTCGATTTCTTTGTTAGCCCCATTGTCTTTTACTCGTGTTTTCTTCATTTAAAGATAGCCCATGGATCTTTTCCCTCAGTATACTCAGTGGTTCCAGATTATTTTAGGACCCCATACCTGTTCTTTTTATAAAATTTAGTTTCTGTCCAATTTAGAGAGAAAGAAGAAGAATTATAGGCTGAGTGTTCTTAATCTGAAAATTGAAATATTCACAAATCTGAAACATTTTGAGAGCTGACATGGTAGAAAAGCCTACACTATGAAACTTGTTCCATGCACCAAGTTATTAAAATATTGTATAAAGTTACCTCCAGGCTGTGTCTATAAACGTACATGGAGTTTCTTGTTTGGAGATCCATCCTCAAGATACCGTATTATAAATACACAAATACCCCTAAATCTAAAGAGATCCAGAATTCAAAGCACTTCTGGTCCCAACCACTTTGGGTAAGGAATTTTCAGCTTGTGTTTGTTGAGTGCCTGCTGTGTCTCAGACTGGAGCTTCATTCATACCATTTTATCGGGTCCTGAGGAATCCTGCAAGGTTGGTGGTGTCAGTGTTTTAAAGGTGGAGATGGTTGAGATGATGAGGTTAACACATGCAAGACTGTGTAGCTTGTGAGTCAGGAGGAAAGACAATGGCACCAGCTCTGTTCTGCTCAGTCTGTCTGGTGCAGAGGCTGTTGGCTGCCCTCAGAAATCACCTGGGGACACGGCCCAAACATCTGTGGACAGAACCCATCTAAGGGTCCCCATTCACACCAGAAAATTTAGCTACAAAAACCTCAAAAGGAATAAAATTACCATTTTAATGTTAAGAAAAATTGCTTAAATATGGAAATAAAAGAGGACAGCAAGTCCTTTCAATGTTATGCAGGGGAATTTCTTCATATGTCTATCCATGAATTATTTAATTGTTAGAGTGTTATAGCTCTTTTTTATTTATTTTTTTAGCTTTAATGTTTTTCTTTTCCCGGTGCTAGAGATGGAACCTAGGTTCTGACACACAGTAAGCAAGTGTTCTACTGCAGAGCTGTAACCCCAGCTCTGTTTTAGTTTTTTAAATTAACTTTATGTATATTATACATAATATGCATACACATGCACTTTATTTTTTATTTCGAGAAAGGGTTTTACAAGTTGCTCAGTTGCCTATGCTGGGCTCAGATTTGCTACCCTCCTGCCTTACAGTAAGTATTGTGATGCCTGTCTTACTTCATGATACTGTATATAGATGTTATAACATCTTTGTGTCGCATATATTTTTTATCACATCTCTGTTAATTTTCTTTGAATTAATTGCTAAGTGTGGAATTACTAAAATGAAATCCCAGAAATGTTTAAGCAGGCAACAATTAGATGTTATCCAGGTTTTATTTTGTTTTGTTTCCAACTGTTATGTATGTCAGCTGTCCTTAAGTGTTTCCTAGTTTTATTTTCTGAAATCTGTTTAGACCCTGTTGTGGAGCACACAGCAACATGAGTCATAGAATTGTATTAAATACCAATAAACTCAAAGTATACCAAAACAAACTCAATTCTAAATAGGTAATATATTCAGAATTTTTTGGTATTTCACATACAAAAAAATACCACCTAAGTATCTTGCAGTGCCATAGGATTGCTATAAAAATCATCTTCACAGTTAGATTTTTTAGTTATATAATATGTGAAAGATAGAAAAAGATAGGTCATATACATGAATGAAAAGAAACACAGTGAAATTATATCTTTCCAAGCACCATGCTAGAGACAATTCCTTTAACACTTTGGTATGGGTGATTACAGATTCATTCCTATGCATAAACAATGGGTATATTTTAAAATCAGAAAACAGTTGCAATTTTTTTGAAGCATTGTGTAGAATTGCAGATTAAAAAGCATTTTGATTTTAAAATTCCGGATGACAACTTACAATATTTATTTTAAAATTTACTGGGCCTTTTTATTTTCTGATATGTGGTTTAGAAATGTAATATATTCGTCTCACGTGGCTGGTTCTTCCTTTCTTTCTCTGCCTTCCATCCTCCCTTCTTTCCTTTTTAATTTCCAGTCACTTTTCTGCTGCTTTGATGCTTAATGTCCTTATTTGTATGAAAACTTTCCTTCTCTAGTAGGTCCCCATTGTTTCCCTAGGCATTGGAACCCTTTGGATACCTTCAAATATCTTTTATGAAAGCTCCTGACCTCACTGCTTTGTAATTATGTGTTGTTCCATGTCCCTGATGCTTTGTTAGTTCCCAACATACTTGATAAAAGGGAAGCAATTAGTGTATGAATGGCTTCTTTTTGAATTGTTCCTCAAGATAAGCAGAGAGGAATTCTACATTGGTAAAATTTGCATAATGTGAACAGACATTGTCACAAAAACTCCATGTAATCATGACAAAATGAAACACTTTATTTATGGAAAGTTCCTGCATATATTTATCTCTTAGAATTAAAAATTACTGCTGGGTTATGGTGGCTCCTAATTTCGGAAGTGATTTTGCACCATGTTTACTCTGACTGTGCCTTGCCTTTCTAACTAAAAGTTAACATTCTTATTTCAGTTCTGAGACCATCCTCATGCCATTCCAACATTGGTTACAATCAAAGCCAAACCAGAGCATTAAATATGAAACACTTTTTTCCTAATTGACCCACAGGAGCTTTGTAATTACAAAGCTAAAACAAAACAATAGAGAGTACTGGGTTCAGATGGAGAGTGCTTACTAAAATATTTGGAACAGCTTCATAATTTTCTTCTATTAATCGTCATCAAAAGCAACCTTTTCCCTCTTGATGTAAATCACATTCCTTGCTGGCGGTGCTGGATTTTCCCTTGATCTGTTACCCATCTCCACAGTTTGCATAAGGTGGCCTGAGCATGTTTACATAATTTTGCATACACCTTACTGCCATACTTTGTCAGATGGCTACCCCAGCTCAAAGTGGAAAAGTACCTTGGCTCTTTGTCCTTTTCCAGCCTCAGCATCACCATCAGCACCATTTCTGCCTAGGTGTGAGATGTAGCCCCTCCATAGGTGCTCATTCCCCACAATGTGAAGTCCTTCCTACACTAATGTACTGCACCATGCCAAAGTGACCTGTTTGTGACTGACTGGTTCCCAGCCCACTTGAAGCTCTTGGAGAGCCCGTATCCTTGTTGATTTTTTTATTCACCAGGGCCTACCTCTGTATCTAGGGTATAACTGTCGATCAATAAGTATTTGTTGACCAGAATTTAAATAACCTGAATGCTTCCTATCCCTGTCTCTGATTCTTTCCTCCTAGCTTCCTGCCATCCCCTGTGTATGACAATTACTCTGTAGTTCCTGATCTATAGATTTACCTCAGTCCACTTTCCCCTAACCTCTTGTGAGCTTGATGCTAGTGCAAGCTTCTTCCTTCTTGACAACTCCTGCCTGTCAGATTTCAGGGTCCCTGGCTCCCTGCTTGCCTCTGGCCTAGGCCTGTCTCTGCTCTTTGGCTGATTCCTCTTCTCATCACCCAAGCACAGTGCATGACGAATTCCATTGTCTTACCACACCATCCTTGAAATCAAATTCAAGATTTCCACTGTCTCTTCTAGGCAGATGCCATACAGAATTGTGACTTAGAGTTCCCCAGTGCCTGCAAAGCTTTCTGGCCTTCTACTTAGGAGCTTCATGGGTATTTGCGGAAGGAGTGGCAAAATATACACACATTCAACTTTGAGAGTGAATCAGATATAAATTATGAAATTAGAATACCAGAAAGATAGACATGGTTCTTAGCGTTTGACCCAACTATGATCCTGCAACCAACTGTCCTGTTTATTAACAAATATAAGTTAAGGATATTGACTGTCTAGGAGACAGTTAGAGCATCAGAATATTGACTTAAGCATAAAACTGTAGCCTAGGATTAAATGAGAGAAGTATAGAAGCAGGTAAGAGTCATGGCCTTACTATTCACCCTTCCAGTCCCCCCAGAGGCCTCCAGGGAGCATAGTTTCCAAACTATTATGGTAAATTTTTTTTTTTAACTCTTTGAGTCTTTTGTTCTGAGACTCTTAGCAGGGTTTACTATCTTTTAAATTAGTAGTATCCTTCATAAAGATGAATGTTGTGGGCTGCTTAATTGGGCTCAGTCCCTTTGCAGATTCTTCATGTTAGTTTTCTGGGTGATTGTGAACTTGCGTTAGAGCTCCATTCTTACCTCACCACTCATCGCCAAGGAAGTGTTTGGCCCCACCAGCAAAGCACCACAAAGACATGGTCATTGAATGATTGTATGATTGTAGACACCAGCTTGTATAATAAGCAGGGCACATGAAAAAAGAAATGATTTCATTTGGGCATCTGGTTATACTTCTATGTTGAACCTTTAGGAGTTCTGACTTTATTAAAATCATTCATAATCCTAGGCAAGTAGGTCTGTAGAGAAGCCCCAGTCATTTTTGAATTTTACAATTTCTATTTCCTATCAGCAACTTAGATTTAAATAACTTTTTTGCTTACAGTTATCTATGATCTTTCTGGCCCTTAATTTTTCCTGCAGAAATATTAGCAAAACCTTAATACTTTACTCTGGCAACAGCTCATTGCTGCTTTGGACTTGGGGTGTCATCATTATTCATTGGTGATACAAGAACATTTAAAGGACCCAGATGTGCTGTTGAAATCACTTGCTCTTGTTCAAATCATTTAATTTTCACCTGTTGAATATTTACTTGTTAAAAGTTGCCTTGGTAACATGTATTACTTTGCTAAGGCTGCTGTAACAAAGTTCTTTTATTCTGAAAGCTGACTGTTGGCAGAGTTGCTTCCCTCCTAGGATTGTGAGAGAGAATCTATTCCGTGACTTGCCCTGGGCTTCCGGTGGTTTGCTGGACATTTTTGGTGTTCTTTGGCTTATAGAAGCATCACTCTAGTCTCTGCTTCTACCTTCCTCTGGCTTCTTCCAGTGTGCCTCTGTCCAAATTTCCCCCTGTATAAAAATACCAGTCCTATTAGACTTGAGCCTACCCTCTACCAGTATAGGCTCATCCTAACTAATTATATATGTAACAGTCTTATTTTCATATAAGGTCCCAATGGCCTTCAACTAATGGAGAAAAACAATGTTTGAGCCAGGCATGGTGGTGCACACCTGTAATCCCAGCACTCTGGGAGGTTGAGGCAGTTTGATTTCAAGTTTCCAGTCCAGCTTAGCAATTTAACAGCTTAGTAAGATTCTGTCTCAAAATAAGAAATGAAAGGGCTCAGTGTGAAGGTCCTGGGTTCAATCCCCAGTACCAAAAAAAAAAAAAAAGGTTTACTATGTTTGTAAAATCCATCTATTTGTGTCTTAGCTTTTAAATTGTATTTATTTTACATATCTGCAAAAGTAGAGAAAATGATATAATAGACCATGTAACCATCTTGCAGCTTCAATAACTATCAGCTTTTACCAATTGTGCACCATCTATCCTAGCTCTACTTTTTTTTTTCTTCATGGAGTCTATTAAAGGAAATTGCAAGCATGTTATTTTACTTGTACAATTTCTTACAGATAAAGAAATCTTTATGTTCTCACTATCACAGTGAAGGAAAAGAAAGGTAAAACTACTCAGTGCTAAGTATTACACCATGTACTTTGGTTTTTACATTTTAACTAATTAAAAGAGAAAAGTGAGAGATAAGGGGAACGGGGGCATAGAAAGGGGGAGGATGTGCGATATACCTGCTCTTTTACATGCTTTTCTCCCTCACTAGACTCTGTGCTGTCCAAGGACAGAAACTATCTTGTCTACCCCTTTACCTGCATATCTGGTAGGATACTGGTATATAGTAGTGCTCAATGAACATTTGCTGAATAATTAAACTAGTAAGAGAATGAATAGTGTCTTAGTAAAACATTGCACATGTACATACACATTTCCATAAAAAGAGAGAGCACTCAGTAGAGAAAGAGAAAAGGAAAAAGAAAACCTTCAGAGCTAAATTGCTGCTCATAGCCTCCAGAACATGTCCTCTGGTGTTTAAATCCCTATGTCACATTTCTACACCCTAGGAAAAGAACAGGCTATCTGTATATGCTAAGTTCTTACACTATTAGTTAAACGGGATTTCTCAGAAGGCTAAAGCTTTTGTTTGCACTGTATGAGGCCATTCTTTATTTGCATATAGCAAGAATTGAAGTATAAGGCGTAAGTGTTTTGACTAGCTTCCATTCTCTCAGGATTTCAGAGCTATTTTCTTTTTCCTGCTATCTTGGAAAAGATTTGGGTCACTGTTAAACTTAACATGGCATGAATTTTGCTGAAAAGAGATGTCCATGCTATATGCAGAACTACAGTCAAAGCCAGGAGTTACAGCTGAGCAACAGAAACAAGGTCTGTTCCACTAAACTAAGGAAGTTTTAGACTGAAAAGGGAAGAGTAGGCAAAATACATAGACCCAGGCTCCAATTCAACTTCTTCCTCTCCTCACAACTCTCTCAGAGCCACAGTTTAAGTAACTGCAGTATGAAGAAAATGAAAGCCTTAAAAATACTGCAGAGAGAAGTCTAGTATGTTTGGCTTGATACATTCTTGTGTAGACATAGTGTTGTACAAAAATTGTTGCTATCAATTTTTTAGGGCAAAAACAAGGAAACCTGGAATGGCTTCCTCTCTAGCTGGCGGGTGTTCGGAATGGAGCCCATGTTGCAAAATCTTGATTGGTTTTATGTCCTTACGAAATCAAAAGTAGAGTTGTATTATTTGGATAATTTTGAACTCAACACAAGAGCACTGCTTGATCTGAGCTTTAAAAAGGAAGTCTTTGGATTTTCCTTCAAACGTGTTTGCACAATTAGTAATATCTTTAAGGGATTTTTAAGTTTTTCCTATAAAGCAGATATCCCTTGATACTATAGTTACTAAATTACTGAGACTATATTACTTTATATTCACATGCACTAGCTAAAAAAACTCATTTTATTTCAGGTTTGATTTGAAAAATACAGAAATAATTCGAAATAGGTAAAAGAAGGAAGACCATTAACAACTGTCTCTGCATTTATGTGGTTGTTGTTATCTACATTCTTCCAAGTGTGTGGTTTCTGGGCCATAATGGACCAATAGCTGTCAAATCCCACCACTCTATCATATTTTCTTCTGGACTCTGCTGGATCCTTTTATATTGGGGATTGCCTAGCTATTCCTAAGGGTTTTCATTTCTTAACCTTCTTCAGACTCCCACTGTCTGCTGACTCTCCTCCTGTCTTTTAGATTGCCTCCTCCCCTAAGCCACACAAAGGAGTGTTTCCAGGATTTCTCCTGCATGTTGGAATTCTCCTTCACCATGCAGATATCCCTCAAATCCTAGACTCTAGCACCCCTGCAGTCCTTTGACTCATAACCCTGAAGTTTTACCTGTTAGGCTGACAAGTCTTTCTGGGTCATCTAGCAGCACATTGTACTTAAACTGTCTGAAACCAAAAGCCCTGTCTAAACAACAATACAAAGAATTGTTTCTTTTTCACCCAGCAGAATACCTGGGTTGCAAGTCTCCAAGTTGATTCCCACTTACCCTTTGGTCTCCTCCATTCACATTTCACAACCTGCCAGTTCTCCCATTAGCATTTAAGATTCTTCTCTTGGAAATCCAGAAAAATCAATTTAAACAGGTACAATAAAATGATATATGATATGATCTCATGTTTGAGCATATTAAATTTTATGGTGTATATGAAGGTATGGGTATATATAAAAATAATATTTTTAAAAGGTTCAAATGACTGAGAATCTGAAGGTGAATGTCATGCTAATACCAAAATTTGGTTTTTCTTTTTCAATTTTCTTCATCTTCTATGCTTTCAGCTTCATCCTGAAGATTCCTTTTTGGTTGAAAGATGGTAACCCCATTTCTCTACTTGCTCTGGCCAGTAACTTAAGTGACACCTTCAAATCTCCTTTCCCTGTGATCCTACATTTGTTCTCTTAGTTCTTCAAAAGAAATCTCAGATCTAGTTACAGAAGATGGCAACAATGAAAGCTCAGAAGAAGTTGGTGAAATTAGGGAAAATGAAAGAATGAAATTGAGAGAAGTTGAGAAAGAAAAGATGACTCTGGAGAAATTGGAGCAGGCAGGGGATATGCTCCTGTTTAAAAATGGGAATACTGGAAGTTTTGAAAGTATTGTGTGTTTGTGTAAAGTACTTAGAGGTAAAACCTGTATGCCATGAATAATGGCATGCTTTATACTATGTGATAAGGAACATTTATTTGATTTGTTTTCATACAACTTTAACATGTATTCCAGGAGAAGACTGTTTTCATTGTTATAAATCTGAAACCAGTAATTTTCTTTTAACATGCAAATATAATATAAGCTCCATTTTTTACTTTTCCCACAAAGCTAAAAAGGGTTGACTTGCCTTAGAAATTTTCATTTCATTGTATTTTGATGTGACATTACCTTTCATCAATCCCTTCTAGTAAGTAAAATTTAATTAAAACCATCTCACATGATGGCAACCATTTACATATTTTTTGAAGACCTCAAGGAAGCTCTGCTACCAGTCTGCTGTTCTGAACAAAGTTTCACTATTAAATTTAGTAGATTGTTTCTTGAATTCAGAAAATGTAACACTATGGCTTTTTTCCCCATTAATTTTGGATACTAGGTAATTTTTATGCCTATGTTTCATTTTAGATGACTATGACCTGAACTCAAAATGATTTGGACTTGGGAAGAAAGGAAATTATTGTTTAAAGAAGAAATGGAGAATAATCTATAGCATTACATATATTCCCCTTCAGTGAACATGGCAGTCCATGTCAAGTATAAAACGGGATGATGTCCCAGCAGTACAGAAAGAGGGCCAAAGGTGCAGTTGGAAAGCCCTCATTTCCATCTTCATACTGATGTTTACGGTGTATAGGTGTGCTGGGAGGGTTGAGGATTGGATCTTGAATCCTCAACTGTCGAAAGAGTTCTTGACTCTGAAAGCTAAATTTTCCTTGTGTCCCTACTGTTTTCTGGCCCTGATTTTATTCAAAATTTTATGAAAAGGAAGCGAGCACTCTTTTGTGATACTCTTTCTTGAGTTTTGACTAAAACTCAACTATGAAGATAAACATCCATATATGGAGGACTGCATGGGTTTAACTTTTACTGCCTGTGATTTCCTGGGCCTCTTACTTATAATTTTATAAATTTCATCTTGTTTGACTCAGTACTTGAAATATTTTTATGGTATTACGTATGTATTACAATAAAATTTACCATTTATTTTTTAAATGTACAATTTGGTGGCATGAAGTACCTGTATAATGTTTTGAAACTATCACCACTATCCATTTCCAGAATTTAAAAAATTATTTCAAACACCAACCCTGAGCCCATTATACATCAACTCCTAGATCTCTCCTTCCTGCAGACACTGGTAATCTCCATTTTGTTTTCTGTCCCTGTGGATTTACCACATAAGTGGATTCATGCAATGTTTATCCTTTCATGTCTGGCTTTTTTCTCTTGGCATATTTTCAAGGTTCATCCATGTTGCTGCATGTGTCAGGATTGTATTCCTTTTTAGAGTTGAATAATATCCCATTGTATGCATATGACAGCTTTTGTTTTTTTTAATCTGTTCATCTGTTGAGAAACATTTGGGTTGTTTCCATCTTTTTTCTATTGGGAATAATGCTTCTGTGAGCACTAAGGACTTGCTTTTAGTTCTTTTGGGTCTATACCTAGGCATGGAATTGTTGGGTCATATGACAGTTCTGTTTTACTTTGAGGGAAACCTTCAAAGCATTTTGCACAGTAGATGCACCATTTTTACATTCCCACTAGCAGTAAGAGTAGGTTCCGATTTCTCCGTTTCCTTGCCAGCATTTTCATTTTACCTTTTTGCTCTTCTCTTCTTTAAAAAAAAATAATTGGCATCCTAATGAATATGAAATGATGATTAAGTACTTTTAACTGAGCTTTTCCCTTGGGTCAGAGCCATTATATCACTTACTGGTTTGTGTATGGTCAGTGTTGGTGTCACCCCTCAACGAATTTACATTGATTGATGAGGAAGCACACTGCTGCAGTTGATTCCTTTATCTGAGCATCACTATACCATACTGTTTTTTATTTTTTAGTAGACCTCTGTGCATGACTCAGGAACTCTCTAGGATACAGTGTCCAGAATCAAGATCCCCATGGCATTCTTCAACATGATGATGACTTATGAAAGAGAAGCAACTCTCAGGCCCCCCATGAGTATCTAATGGACCATTGTAGACAAGTTAATTCTCACCTTCATGGAGAGAGCAGTGTCAGAGAGACTGTTGCTGCACTCATGTTGGTTGCTTTCAGCACCTTTTAATTGAGTTAAACAGGCATGACTTGAAAACACCTGTTAATATCAACATGCCAGTGTCATAACACAATTCTGTTTTTTATTTGAAATTTTTGTCAATTCCTGAGTCAAAATTAGGTGACTGTTATTTGTTCTGTTTCTAATAAATGAAGAAAATTCTCTTTAATTTCCATTCAGCTTACATATTTCCGTAAACAAGATTAGCAAATGATAGGGATAACGAGACTGTTTTTAGCTTTAAAGCTTGGTCATGTTCAGAATCATTATTTCTTGTTCCTGTGGTCTTTCCTACTTTTTGTCCCATTGCTTCATGTACTCAGTGTGCTTTGTGCCTTTCATGTGTCATACATCTCTGTTTGGAAGCATAAGCATGTCAAATAGAGGCTTAGAGGAAAATGATTTTGTACTTAGAATGTAATGGAATGAATCACTTTGTGTCTTTAAACTACAGGATAGCTTCCTATTTTAAAACCTCTCATTTGGTTATGCAAACACAGGTGACCCACGGTCTTTGAAAATGAGTCACCATCTTAGTGGGTTACTAGACAGCCTATGCTTGCTAACAGATGTTTTCATGGGCCAAGAGTCTGGCCTCAGGGAGACCATGGAGCAAAAGAATCTGTCATGGTTTGTGTCTCTGCTTCCATTCAGCTGAGTGGCGGCTATCTTTAATTTGCCTTTCTGCTTGCACAGTCAGGAAGATACTTATTGGAAGTGTACCATGTGGCAGATACAACCTTGTTTCCCTTCCTCCATTACTCCCTTTGCTCCATACATCATGGTAAAGCAAATTCCTTTAAAATTTAAAATGAAAAGGATAAAAATAATATCTTCTGGCATTAAGCCAGAGGGAAGCCTAACCTGGCCATCTCCACATAAGCCAAGTACATTCTCTTATCTTATTGAGCCAGTTTTCTTCTTTTTCTCCAACTACTCTAGAAAGGCTACTCAAATGTTTTAATTATATTGTCTTACAAACTATGCATTACCCAATTCCATAACTTGCAACCAAAGGTCAAGGCCAGCTATCAGTGGTTTTGGAATCTCTGGCCGTTGCTTGGTTTTCTGGGACAACCTTTCTTAGGCAAATGCTACGTGCCCAACTCCAAGGTCCTTTTTCCCTGTTCCCTTTCTGAGGGTGGAGATGAGAGGAGGCAACTGTTAAGCTTTCTCTCCTATGTCACAGAGGCACAGGCAGATTCTTTTTACTCTTCCTTTGGATAGAAGTCATTTCTAAACCATGAATTTTCTGAGAAGCTTAAAGGATCTCTGTCCAACTCAGATAACTCTGTGAGGAGTCTGCAAACACATGACCCTTGGTCTGCTTCCTGAATGAGTCCATTCATAGAAAGGGGAAACTTTCATGTGAGGAAGGAGGGGAGGGGGCTGCTAAGGCAGACTGGGAGGAAGTAATCTGTGAGTAGGTGGAGATTTTGCTGTGCCCCGCAAATTATACCAAGCAATAACGGCCAGGTTCATTTTCAAGATAACATTTGAAGTAAGAAAATGTTTTGAGATGTAAATAAAACACTTCCAGCTAAAGGTATGTAATCGCATTGATGCATAAATGTAAATAGGAAGAAGGGACTTGATAAACACGAGTTTTCTTAAGTGTTCCTCTGAAGGTAGAGATAGGTTTTTTATTTTTAATGAGAAAGACCTGAATGCTTGAATGATTGGGTAGGAAACCAGAATGCTTATTTTTCCTTCAAAACACCATCTTCATAATAAACTATGATGGAATAACACTGCTGTAACCTCTTTCCTTTAGTAATTGATCTTTCTAATTCCAATGAGTGAGAGATGACTTTGTGTTTGGGGCAGTAAGCATCTTCACAGCACTGCTTTGTTATCTATCCTTGGAGAATTTTGCAGTCAAGATATATTGGTAGAAACAAGGGACAAAGAGGACTCCTCTAAGGGAGTTCCTCCTAGGAACAGCACTGCCCTTTGCTTGTCTGGGCACTGCTTGGCAGCCAGGGGGCCCTTCTCTGCTTTCCACTCACTTCCTGCTCCTGATTCTGCCTGGCAGGCAGGTGTGCTGGGCTCAGCAGATAGTCTGTGGCAGCCCAAGAGAATCCTTTACCCAGAGCAGCTTCACTTCTGAAGGGATGCTCACTGTAAAAGATTTTCATTTATTAACTTTCCTGTGAATGGTTCCTACTTACTCATTTAGTTTTTTACTTACTCAATGCCAAGGATGCATTTCCTTTTTTAAGAAAGTATACTTTTTACAGTGACATTGTCTTGCAGCTACTTTCAAAGATAACTGTTGAGAAAAAAAAATCATCCCTGGTTCTACTTCCATACTATGGCCAACCCATTTCTTCATCTTTTGGGTTTATATAGATGTGTGTGTACATATGTGAATATTTTGTTGTTATGTACCCTTTTTCTTAGTACTCATATGAAAAATCTTGGTGTCAGCTCCAGTGTTCTTTTTGCCTCTGAAATCCTGGGAGTGAATATGACACAGTGGAAGGAAAAGAGGCTATGGAGTCAAGCAAACCTTATGAATCCTGGTTCAACCACAGAGTGGGTGGGTGACCTCAGACAAGATCCTTCTCTGTTAGTCTATTGATTCATCCCTTTGTTGTCCATACCATCTTTCCTCTCTTACTCAGAAATGCTCAGCATGGGCCGGGGATTTAGCTTAGGCATGTAAGCACCTGCTTGGCAAGCGTGAGGTCATGAGTTCCATCCCCGGTACCAAAAAAAAAAAAAAAAAAAAAAAGAAATGCTCATTGTATGCTTACAGCATGCACTACTCTAGGGATCTATCCAATGTTTTCCCATCAAAAAAAAAATGGGTATCAAAGCATACTAAATAGTGTTGTTATGAGGGTTCAATTTGATAATGCATATGAAGGGACTTAACAAAAAGCCTAGTATACAGTAGGATGCTCCCTGCATGGTATTATGTGGTCAGTTAGCAAGTCTCATCAGTTCTGCAATTTCTCTGCTATCATTACCTCTGTTTTTTAGCAGTCTGAATAATGATGGGCAATTATTTTCATACCTAGACTATGCAAGAGGCTTCTAACTGGACATTTAAATTCCTCCTATCACTCCCCCATTTGCAGTGTCAAATCATTGCTTTGTGTGTGTTACTCTTTGTTCTAAACCTTTCAGTAGCTTTCAGTGTGTATCAGATATATTGTGAATTTCTTCATGACCACTCAAGGCCCTCTAAGCAGTGTCTCAGTACTTGGCCTAGTCCTCAGTCTCCTCTTGGGATTTCAGCTCTCAGCAAACCTGCTGTCCTTTCCTACCCACTGACATAACTCATCCTCTTGAAACTCCATCTACCAACACATGTGCAGAAAGTTGTATTATCACAGATGAGAGAAGAAAATAGTACGTGAGCCAAGAATCTGAGCAGTTCTAGTCTTCTTTGTGCTGTGTCCTAGTTCCTTTCTGCTGCTGTAACAGAATACCTGAGACTGGATAATGTTATTAATCCTACCCATGATGGTTAAAAGCTCATGGCCTACTAGTCTCCCCACGGTTCTACTTCCCAGCACTGCTACAGTGGCAATCAAATTTCAGGATGAGTTTCGGAAGAAACAAGCGTTCTAACCAGAGCATGCAGTAAAGACTTAGGACTTTCCCAATACTTCTGAGGCTATATTATTTGCAGGCATGTCTGTTGCTCCAAAAATACCAATAGTATGGTAGAGGTTTCTCTTGAAGGAAACATCAGGTCATTTATTTTTGTGTCCTCTGTATTATGCCATGTGAGAAAACCCTTTAGGGATTACTTGTCATTTCTTTTAACACTAAATTATTTTATTAATTCATCATCAGGATTAGTTACCAAAAGTGTGTTGACTTGGAAAATACTTGCTTTATAGTAGATTGTGCTCTATTTGTAGGGATTCTCCTAACTGGTAGCAGCATCTGCACCAAATAGGCAAATACTAGTCTAGAAGATGTTAGGTTGCACCCCAACTGTTTTTCTTTTCTCTTCTCTTCTCTTCTCTTCTCTTCTCTTCTCAGCACCGGGGATTGAACTCATTGACTTCTCTCTCACTTGCCAGGCAGGCGCTTAGGCCACTGAGCTAGTTCCCCAGCCCTTGTCTTTTTGAGACAGGGTCTCACTAGGCCATTCAGGCTGGCCATGAGCTCACTTTGTAGCCCAGGCTGGCCTCGAACTCACAACGATCCTCTTGTCTCAACCTCCTGAGTGCTGGGATTACAGGCGTGAGCCACCATGCCTGGCTTGTTTTTCATTTCAACAAATTGTATATAGATTAGGCTAGTAGCATAATGAGTTCTTAACATTCAGAATTTTACTAAAGAATTCCTGCAGCCCACCGTTAGGGATAGTCATATATTATTAATAATAAGTTGTTCTCTTTATATTTACTTTTTGTTTTACCTCTAGGATATATAATGCTTACATAGAGGCGTGTGTGTGTGTGTGTGTGTGTGTGTGTGTGTGTGTGTGTTTGGCATAGAACAGTGCAAAATGCTGTACTTTAAATTTTTTATTCCTGTTTAGGAAATTGTCTTTAAGTCTCTGGCTCCCCTCTCCCTCAACTCAAGACAGTAGGAGCCATAATTTTGGTCTCCTTTGTTCCTGTGACCACTGGTATCTTGTGACTATTGTTTGTGAATCCAATCACTACAAAATGTTACTGATTTTTTAATGAAATATCTTTGATTGATACTTATGAGATACTATCTATCTTAAAGTTAAAAGTGGTTGCTAACAGTAAGTAGCCTTGTTCGGTAAATAAAGCTCATATATTAACTCTAGAGCATTCTAATTTTCATTTTCTTTTCCCTCCACCAGTTTGCTGTTTTGTGGTTCACAAGAGGTGCCATGAATTTGTTACTTTTTCATGTCCGGGTGCAGATAAGGGACCTGACACTGATGTAAGTAGTCTGGAAAACATTATTTGATGTTAATGTGAAATTCTGATCTTTGTTATTCTTTTAATGCCTGCGCATTTGTTGTTCTGGCACATACTACTAATGAAAAGACTTCTCAATTAGTCTCATGTAAATTTGGCTTGCACTAATGAACAGATTTATGGTCCTTTTGAGCCTTGGACTATTTCTCAGAGAAATTCTCTAAGGAGAATTATTAGCTAGTGCTTTTCCACTCTGAGGAGCCACATTGACTAAATACACCAAATTTATAGCAGTAGCTATATTGACAATTTGCAATGACCATAAATCATCCTTCAGTTTATTTGTAAAAGTTTATGTACTAATTGGACCATCATTGACTTTGGCCAATAAAACAAACTGCTCCTAGTTTGCTTCATAAGATTTGTGTCTGCTTTTTCATTGTGTATTATAATTGCTACTGTTGATAGACATAACAGCATCTGTTTCACTAGCAGTGATCTCTGAAACTGCCCAATCAGTTCATTTATTTGCATCCTAATGCTGCCTGTCTCTGAATGTCTCTGTTGTCTCTCTTCTTACCAAAAGATGGGATCAGAAGGCGGGAGTGGGGAGGAAATGGGAAATACCAATGTCTAAATATATTGGGTAGAGGAAAACTTTAGTGTTACATGAAAAATTATGTTTTAACTGAAAAAAATTTGCAAGGTAGGTCCAGACTAGTTGATATTAATATTTCTGAATTGCTTTTGCCAGATCAGTTTTATTACACATCCTTAAATTATTGTATTCAGAGGATAGTTACCTTGTTTAACACTTGTTTCCTTTGCAGAAGTGTGATTCTGAAGTGACTTTCTCATTGTAGGCAGACCTAATGTCTTCCTTTCTCAGACAATGACATTTTCATAGTGGGCTCTGAAAGATTCAGATTTGTGTTGTTCTCATGTGTATGGGAACTTGCTGTGGTTTTCTAAGGTGCAGGCAGTGACTGCATTGTGTGTTCCATGGGCTCTGGATCACCACAAAGGTCCATCATAGGACATGGAGCCAGAAGACTCTTCCAAGGTCACCTTATTTTATATCTTTGTGGAGGAGGAAGCCAGGGTTCATGAATGCTAAAGTTCATTTTCCCCTTCCATTTCACATATTTTCCTTTTTTCTGGAATATTATCTCCATGTGGAATATTTTAGAGATAAAAAATAGAACATAGTGTACCAACTTTTTTAAAAAGCTAAGTCCTATTGCTTTTGTTTTTAAAGATATCTAAAAGTATCATGTGGTAATCCTTTTACTTTGCTCATTACTCCCATCTTTGTCCTCCTATTTTATTTTTTATCACTCCGCTTCTAAATCTTGTCATTTCAGTCTCATCACAAATGGATAGGAAATATAGGCAGCCTACAGGATTGTGAATACTTCCTCTTCCTATTTTTCCTTCCTTTGATTACATATACTTTCTTAAGAATCTAAGTGTCAAACTCTGTCTTGGGCCTTAGAATACAAGAATCAACACAGAGATGTGCTCTCCTACTTTAGTGGAGATTCTGCTGGAAGCAGGTAAACACTAAAGAATCACTAATGAAAATAACATACAGGTACAGTGAGCAGAGTTATATAAGGTACCTACTCTAGGCGACCAAGGGAACCTTCTTCAAGAAAATGGCATTTAAACTGAGCTTTAAGAATGAATAGGAAGTAGGCAGGCAAAAGGGAGTATGTGTGTGTGTGTGTGTGTGTGTGTGTGTATGTGTGTGTGTGTGTGTACGTGTGTGTGTGCGCCCACATGCTGGGTGTAAGGAGCCCTAGAAGGAACTATTTTAGACAAAGAGAAGAGTAGATGAGAAAGCAAGATGTGGGAAGGGGCTCTGTCAGGAGAAACTGAGAGAGCCTGGCATCTGCTCTGTTATTGAGGCTTGGGAACACAGCCTCTGGAGCAGTGGGGTTCCAGGGACAATTTTAAACTAGGAGTGATGGAATTCCTTGTGTGCATCTTATAAAGGTTATCCTGGTCTCCTAATAGGAAATGGATTGGACAGGAAGTGGATTGGAATACTAGTAGAGACAGAGAAGTATCAAAGGCTGGAAAACCTTTGTACAAGAGCCTACTCTCTAAGCAAGGCAACGGAAGCTTGGACAAGGTAGAGAAAATGGGGATAGAAAGAGTGAATATATTCAAGATACATTTAGGATCCATAGCAGCAGTTCTTGGTCATTATGGGGTTAGGGATATGGAAATGTTGAAAATGATTCCCAGGCTTCTGGCACAGATATGTGGATGCATGGGGATGCTTCATGGCCATGAAGACTATAGAGGGAGAGAGCATTTTCTTGTTTTATCCTTTTCTGAATAAGTTTCAAAATTACAGAATTATAGAGTTAGAAGGGATATTAAAGATTGAGCTAGGTTGGCCCTATTTGGTAAGTAGGGTTAAGTGGAGAAAGGGATAACTGATCTGGGTGCCATCTTGTCTTTTGAGTATCTAACTGGTTTGTGGTTGACTTTTGAAGAGTTACTCATGTCAGGAAAGAGAGAGAGGTCAGTAGGTGATTGGGTTTTGGTGTTGCTAGAGCACATTGATAAATCTGATCTGATGCTCTCATTGAAAGTTCTATTCAGATGCTCAGAAGAGTACTAGAAGACATGAGAAAAATCAGTTAAAATAACAAATGATCAAGAAAAATGAAGTGGAAATTTTTTCCCTTAGAAAGTTAAGGGTTTTGAATTGAGATTTTTTTTTTTTCCATGTACCGGGAATGAAACTCAGGACCTCGTGCTTGACAGGCAGGCACGGTGCCACTGAGCTATATCCCCGGCCTGAGGTTTTTTATATATATATATATATATATATATATATATATATATATATGAATGATTAAGATGTGCTGCTGTCTATGTGCTGCTGAATAATGACTGTATTGAGCTCACAAACTCCAAGACACTCACTGATGGGAGAAAAAGGAGTTACAAGGACTTTGTGAAATGCACAAATATTGTACCTGCCTTGCTGCCTTCAAGATGAAAAGGGCTGAAAAGTAAACCCTCAGTACCCAGTTGCCAATAGTCAGATGGAGAGCATTCCAAGTTCTTTTGAACAGCGAAGTTCTTCAGGGCTCGAGTTGCAGTTGAAAGTCTGTGTTAGTTAAGGGGATCTTGAAGAAGAAAGAGCTCTGGGCTCAGCAGAACAGCTGCTTGAAGATTCTCAGGCCAGTTTCTTAGTCCTTCTTGCCCCTCTCTGGATAAGCAGCTTTCCTGCCTTCCCAGCACAACTGGAGAAAAGAGGAAAGCATTTCCTGAACTCTTAAGTGTAGTCCCCGGCACGCTGAGTGAAGAAAAAAGGCAATGAAAGGCTATCAGAGTCCTTGTGTTAGAGGTGAACTCAGCCACTGATACTGCTGAGCCAGGACTGTCCAGCTCTTCAGAGTGCTGATGCTGGATCCTGTGGCTCCCAGAACAATGCTCTTCCCACTTGGCATTGGGAGAGCCTGTGAGTCTGGGCAGAACGTGTGTTTCCAGGTGTGCAGTCTCAGAATGCAGCCCAGGGCTCTGCCTGCTACTTCTCTCTTCAACTTTTTGAAAGACAATAACACAACAAAAATTTTTAAAAATCAGCCCGTGTTTTAGAAATAGCTTTTTCCTCTTTACTAAGTTAAGATGTTGACTGGGACATGAACAGATACAGAAGGGTAAGACCTTGTTTTGCTCTGGGTATGGGGGGAAGTATGTGTGACTTTGCTCTGTGGAGGAACTGCAAGTGCTATAATCATTTTAGCTGTCATTGATTGCCGGCCCTAAATAGGTTCTCTTCCCTGTGCTGGCCGTGATGGGGTAGATTGGAGAAGTCTGTGGTGAGTTCTGCAGGGTCAGCTCTTTCCCAGACTTCTGCCTTTCACTTCTTAAAATTTTAGGTTACCAGCTCTCCGTTGCTCAGTCTGGAACTCCTCCATGTCCTTAGAATTGTCTCTGTTTGTCTTAAATTATGTCTCTTCACAAGGCCTGCTAGAGGGAAAACATGGCCTTTGGACCTTCTAGTACATAAATGCATGTACATGTGTGTAAATATTTATTGGCACATTCAACCCTCCTCTGTTTTCTTGGTGTTCCTTAGGTGAGAAAAAAGCTGTGACTCAACTCTTTCTGAGAATCACACTGATCTTAGACCTACTCTTAATGCCATGATGTACAACCCTCCCTCATTAAAGTTTTTAATCTGTAAAGTTGTACAAAGAGAAACAATTCTTATGTAACACAAATGCTAAACTATTTACTATATGCATAATCTTTGGAATGTATATAGTAGCTATACATTTGATAAAGCAGTGGTGGGGAATCTATTAAAAGGCTGTCAGAATTGGGAGAGTATTTTTGTTTGCATTTTTTGTTGAGCTGTTCTGTTTTTATTTTCCTTATACATTTTTACCAGTGGCCCTGACCTGTCTGGGGAGAACCTGTTTATACATTTTGAATTTTTTATCTAAACCATGCAATTGAACAGAATTTAGGTGACATCCTAGCTTATCACTGTATCTCACCTAGGAGACCACCAATAGGCATATAGTTGGTGTTACAAGTTTACTGATGCTTGCCAGAATGTTTGGAAGGGCGCCCAAGGAAGAAATTAGGTAACCTGTAAATAGGCAGGGAGGCATGGCTTGGATCTGGACACATGTTTGATTCTGTGAGGATGGTAAAACCAACCCACTTGAAGTAGCTGAATGCATTGCTCGTCTGCAATTTGAACCAAAAATGGAACATATCGCACAAATTGCTGGAAGGCGAAGTGGCATCCTAAAAAAAGACTACTGCACTGTTTAAAGTCAGCATTTCAAAAGTTCATTTATTACAAAATTCAAAGCCTTTAAAATAAATCGAGAAATACATTTAATTAGTGAATCTTCTGGGGTTTTTTCAAAGTGCACTTTTAATGTAGAAGTAAGACATTTTTGTGTGCAAAGCTAGTTATACTCAAAACATGTTTGCATTTCTGAACCGACAAAATAAAGTGAGATTTGCATAAGGCCCAGGTGCAGCAAAGTTGTGTAAGATCCACAGATTGTAGTAAAAAGAGTCCTGCGGGGGAATTGGAAGTCCTGCCTAGTCAAGTCATTAAAACGCTTTCTAGACCTTGATTTTCTATTTACAAATAAGGAGATTCAACTTGCTGATCTTTACAGTTATCTTCAGTGTTAAATTCCACTCCCTTATTAAATGGTTAGTGAAGGCCTTGTGATGTGAAGGATGCAAACATGAAGTTGGTTCCTGCCCTCCCTATGTAGGGTTATCCTGTATTTGCAAGGATAAGCCAAACTTGCAGAGAGTGACACTATATGATTGTGAATATAGGATAGCTGCCATATTTGGGGAGTGGAAAAGATATACATGTGTATATATGTGTATATATAGGAATATATACACATACATAAATATATAAAGAGAGATTGAGACAGAGACAGAGACAGAAAATTACTGGTATACTGTTGCATCTAATGGAAGAATGAAGGAAAAGTTGAAGATGATATCATTTCAGAACATACATATCTTGATTCATGAATACTTCGTTTTGCAAACAATTTAGTTTTCAAACAAAAACTTTCAACAAAATTTTGCTTCCGTTCACAAACTCCACATCAGGTGAAGAGCTGTGGCTATCTCCCCCACACAAACACAAATGTGGCATCTTCCCCAAAATCGTAAAACAAATTAAGTTTATGAACCAAGGTACCACTGCCTTTAATTCTTTTCAAATTTTTCTCCTAAAAATAAAAGGCTGATATTTTCATGTTTTTTATGCTGGCTTAAGGGTACATCTCTTGCGCACCACTATCCAGCAACACCCAAACTTAAGCGATGTGTACTTGTAAGAGGCCTGTAACAATACAAGAAGAAAATCCACAATGTTCTGCACGTCCCAGTAGGATGCCCCAGCTGAGCCTCTGAGGAAGGCCCCTCTACACCCACCCACAGGTGCCCTTCCTCATTTGCTGCGATGCCACAGGAAACCTTAAAAAGAAGTTATTTTAGGGAAACAAACCCAACACAAAAACCCCAGTGCTAATTCTGCATTTCAGTGGGTGGATTATTTTATGTACCAGATTCACAGTAACAGAAGTATTTCCTGCAAGGGAAGGGACTCCTGCTGCATTTGTGCCAAATTAATTTTGTTCAGAATTTAAAATAACTTCAAATACTTACATCCTCATCCACAGCTCTGATGAGTTACAGGAGACAGGCTGCCAGGTGGTGGCGGGTCCACTGTCCTGACCCACCATGATTTGACCAATGAGAGAAGATTATGTATTTGTTTTGTGGTCTGTACTTGATTAAGTGAAAAAAATGTTTGGTGTAATTACAAATTAACTTCTTATATGAACTAGTTACCAAAAGGCATATTTGCTATGGAGTCATCCTGGGGCTTTCACTTAATCCAGTCCCTTCAGTTGCTTCAGTTTCAGTATCTTTGGGGCTCCTCTTTGGGAATGGCGTAGGCTGCCGGTTGTAAATCCTTTCCCAAATCTCCACCTTTGGCAAACTGTCAGCATTTGAGTGTGGCGAGATGGCTTGGAAGACAGCCGAAAGTCCACTGGCTGTGAGAGCCACGAGGGGCCCTTTGAGGTATTAGTCTTGTTCAAAAAAGGAGATAAGATAAGGTACAAAGAGTGATTTTTTGGGCTGGGAATTTAGCTCAGTGGCTTAAGTGCCTGCCTGGCAAGTGCAAGGTCATGAGTTCAATCCCTGGTGCCGCATTAAAAAAAAAAAAAAAAGAAAGAGTGATTTTCTTGTGAAACTTATAAACTATCTCTGACATCAGGTCTGAAAGAGCCTTTTGTATGTGAAGCATGGCGAGCAGGTTGGAATCACCATTTAATTCCTTGAGCACCTATAGTTAATATACATTTCTTTTTTAAATAATAAATTGTCACATTATTTAATGGATGTGTTCACACTGTAAATTCTTTGTTAGAAAGTCCCATGTCTTTTCTCTTTAAAAACTGAGCATGTGATACAGGACCTAGCTCAGAACAGATACTCTAAAATTATATTTTGAACCAAAGAGAATCAGTTGGAGAAGGTCTCATACTCTAATTTGGTTGTATTTATCAGATCTTAATTTACTTGAATATGTCCAGATGCACCTGAAATTTTTATTGACCTTCCCCAGTACCTACAAATGATTGTTTCACCAGCATCATTTTTATGGCAGCTTGAGGAGACACACCTGATTGGCTTTTCTACCTTTCATAGTAGCCAGTTCAAACCATTGTCTTAAATATTTGGAGTTTAGTTTTTTAAAATGGTGGACCTAAGCAACAACTCTCGACTAGTTTGGATCAAAAATTGGTATGACAGATTCCTTATTTTTTTCCGAACCATTAATATCAGACAGTTCATGATGTGCAAATAAACAAATTACTTGACCTTGACTCTGTTGTTGGGAATGGTGTCTGAGGAACCTGATACCAGAACTCAAATCATTGGCAGCCCAGAACCGAAGCTCTACCACACAAGTGGCCTGTTTATGACATTACTTGATGTATAGCTAACATCTCATATGGGCCTGGTGTTTTCCTTGCATCTATTCATTATATTTAATCATTGTTCCTTGAGCATTTATTACATGCCAGCTGTTATTGGATGCAGTGGTTAAAAACACGATCTTTATCTTCAAACTTTCATGGATAGTTATGCAAATGAATTAGCATTATTATCCTTTCAGGTAATTAGTGGATAGCACACATAAATGCACTAGGGCAGACATGTTATTATTTCATTGTACAAATGTGGAAATTCAAGCTGAGGTTGATGAAATGGCTTACCAGAGTCTACAGGTAGATAGATCTCTAAGTTTGGAATCAGGTATATCCACTTGCAGAAACTCCCCTCTCTTCAGTACCAAGTAACTGATCTGCAAAGCTAGCTTGAGGGACTTCTCGGTCAGTGAAGGCCCCATGTTTCTGGAGGAGACTGGGGTCCATGTGGTATGACTATGAGAAAGCTTAAAGTGGTAAGTGAAGCTTGAAATGATGCAGCCGTGAGAGAGTAATAACAAACACACTGACAAGGGAGACTAACACCTTTCCGGGGAAGACCGGAGCAGGCTGCAGATGGGGCTGGGTGGGAGCCTGCTGCAGTTGCATAGCTGCTCGGGGTTCTCCTGGTGAGGAAACAAAGGGGGACATTTTAGGGCACTGTTTCTGGAAAGATTTGTTTCAAGTGGCTTCACCTCAAGCTGAAAGCTAGCCCAGGGAGGTTTTTTGGCGCATACCAGAGGCTTGTTCCTGGATTTTAGTGAGTCACTTTTTTTTATAAGCTGAACTCAGAGTCTCAATTAGTTGGTACCTTTCTCACCTTGGCTCTGTTTTCTGTTTTCACTGCTTGGTGAATTTCCTCAAAAAGAGTCTGAGGATAGAGAAGTATGCTCCAGGGGTCTCAGAAAGGGAGAGTGATTTACTGAGGATTTCCTGGCCAGCATATCACTGTGACATTTATTTATTTACAATGGGATCAAGAACCCAAAACAGTGAAATGAACCAACTTGCTGGGTTTCCATTTCAGTTTCAGTAGTGGCTACAACAGATGCAGCAAGTAGGAGGCTGTCCTCTGTTTATATTATGTGGTACCAGAATCTGTGAGCAAACTCCAACCAGAGTTCAGTATCAGCAAGAGGTGAGAAGGGCAGTGGAAAGGTCAAGTGTTTATTTTGTAACTCATTCAACATATTTATTTGCATACTCCAACATATTCCCAAAGGTATTTGTTTTGAGAATGATTTACCCAGAGAAAAAGCCAGCTTTGTCCTAAGAATATCATTGTTATGATAGCATTGCTGTGAGGCATTAGAAGAGTCCTGATGGAGGTTTTGCATCCTTGTGGGAAGAGAACTCAAGGTCCCGATATTGAGGACACCATGCTGGACTTGTACACCACTGTCCTTGTTTTCTTCATTCTTGCATTTCTCCATTCTTCCGGTCAACTTCTTTGATACAGGGCCTTTGGCATTATTGTAGTTGCCTCCCTTTCTTTTTGTCTTTCACCTCTCATAAGTC